>JAVQJL010071136.1:0-14251 GCA_036024295.1 Nannoperca obscura | reverse complement strand
CCCACGCACATACATTCATGAAAAACATATTTGCACACTCCATCCGTTTGCATTTAGTTCTTCAGTGCATCGGTGGAGGTGATTGGCTCATTATTAAAAAAAACATGTTATCAGACTCTCCTGTTTTATGTGTGTATCTCTAATCTTTTGTATGCGCTTTATCTGTGTTGTTGCTTTGCAGCTGTTAGTGGGACTCAAGACGCACACTCAGCAAAATTGCACGTTTCCATTAAATGGAGTTGTTCATTTTTCGTTTTCTGCATTAATAAAACAAGATGCACAACGTAGTTTCACATGTGGAAACACTTGTACTTTTTATTTGTGGAGCGTGTGTGGCCAGTTCCTTGGCTTCCGTTGTTACTGTTGTATGTTTAAACACAAGTCGCCATATGCACATGCGGGTTTAGACATCGTCATGTTTGAAACAAGTTAAAGCCAAATTCTGCTCAAGTTTCCTTTCATTAAATGAAATGACAGTTAAACCTCCAGGACATCCACACCCTTTTCTCCTCTGATAAATAATCACCGCAGACCACATGTGGTGGGGCTGTTTATCTTTATTTATTTTTTTCCCCCTATATTATTGAGCAAAATACCAGTTTGACCTTGGAGGACATCACGCATGTTTTTTGCTTATGTTTTTCTGTGAGTGAGTTGATGGAGAACCATGTCTTGAAGTAGATTTCTACCCAGTTGACAGTTTATTTAACCAGGGTGTTAAACTGAGATTGAGAAGGAGTTTTAAGTTTTCACTGAATCAAAGTCAAAGCACTTTAAATCAGTTGAGCCTTTAGGCAGAATACATGCAAAACAAATCTGTGACATCTGCATAACAACACAACTGTCATCAAAGATTCCCTTCAGACATGTTTTTAATGAAATTTAACGCTATTCTGCTTTACATTATAATCTACTCCGTCTCCCTCATTAAACATGGAATGTATGACTGCAATTATTAGTTGAATTAGTTTACCAGCTGGACAGTTTTTATGTACACGTCTTGTGCACAGGGAAAAGCTCTGTTCAGCAGATCAATGTGAAAACCGTATAGTGTCAGACTGCACATTCATACATACATGCAAGTGAAGTACAACAAAGCACTTTTTAGTGGACCTGGACTATAAAAATGTAATGCTGCATACCAATACTTTCATTTACATTAACTAGGAAAACTAGGTCTGTCCCTTGGGAGAAATGTGAGAACTCTTCTCCACCGACCTCCCTCTCATTCATAAACACCGCTACTGTATGGATATCTAAAATGAAATGCCTCAACATTGCTCCCACGCAGCATGTAGGACAGAGGCGAAGTCCTCTGCAGGTCTGCATCTGGCTGCATGTTTTAAAAACTTAACTGTGGGGGTGGCTTTGAAAACCATCATGACGGTGTTTGTATTCATTTGGTGGTATGCTTGCAGGGTTAAAAAAAAGTTTGTTGCTGCAGCTTTATGGGACTGTGACACAGGCCTACCTTATTTGGTAGTGTAAGCCTAAAAACAACTTCTTTACTGTGTTTCTGTGACACTTGATATCTGCCGAGTTTAAAAAATCTGTTTGGATTGGCTGCATTTTCTTGTGCTTGTTTTGCAACTCTTGTCTTGGCAAACGCACAGATTTTTTATTTTTTTTTCTGCCTTCCCGTTTTCTGCTTTATTCCAATTGGCCGGTCATGTATTTTATGGAGTGACAATAGTCTCAATAATATTTGCAAATGTGTATTACATGATCTGCAAATGGAAAGGATCAGATCTGTGAAGTTGAAGTTAAAAATATGTAGTGTGTGTGTGTGTATAATAAGTGATGTGAAGTTGTGATGTGTGCATTTGTAAAGTGTTTTATTTATTTGTATGTGGATTGGAACACACGTTTACAGAGTGCCTGAAATTGCGCACAAATCATTGCTCATCTGTACAAATCTTGTTTTTCATTTGCAGATCATGTAACACATTTTCACATATTATTGAGACTCTTTTCACTCCATATGTATTTGGCACACTTTGGTTAGTTCCTTTTTTACTGCACTGGCAGGCCCTGTGGCCTACATGAGGGGAGGAGGAGGAGGAGGAGGAGGTGACACATGGTCGGCTGTTTACAGATTTCCAAAGCCAAGGGTGTGGTGCAGCTCTTACTTCAACAGGTTAATTCAGAGAGGTGTCCCTCTTTGCTCAAAGGTCCTCTGTTCTTTACTCTCCTGAGCTAAGTCTTCACAAGTCAACAATTTGAGATCTTTTGACCTATGTTAGAATAGGTAACAAGTAAATGTTTTCCCCCGCACCAGAAGTATGATAATTACACTAGTTGTAACCAGTTGCTATTTTTGCAGCACACAGGCTGCTGCTGCTTTTTAGGAGTATTATCTGTGGGTTAGACACCCCCCCCCCCCACCCTTGCATCCCCCGTGTGTTTACTACATGCCCTGTAATCTATAGGGCCTTAACTCATCAAACTGTCATTTGGGCTCCATGCAAAAGTATTGATTACGCCCTCAGACATTCCTCCTTCTCGTGCGTTCCATGTCTTCTACAGGCCTGTCATGTGACCAGTCACAAACCCCAACCATGCCATATGTAGTCAGGTCCACTCTGGCTGCTGCGGACACATCGCGAGAAGACAGGAATAAAAAAAAAAAAAAAAAAAAAACTGGTGTCAGCATTTCTCCAGCATGTGTTCCCCTTTGCTCGCTCCCTCCCCCCCACTCCCTCCACTCCAGCCTCACTTGTTGTTGTCTCTGTCTCCACACCTACAAGACGCAACCCTGGCAGATTGAATAAATACAGTATTTGGTTTACACCAAACTGAAGAATAGTATATTAATGTACTTGACACGTTGACCCACCTTGCACCCACTGATAGAGCTGGCGAGTGTCACAAGAATGTAAGTGGGAATTTGAGCTGCCACCTTCTTGTGTTTATGTTCTGGGTGTTATGTGACCTTTTGGCTTGATTATACAAAACGCACGCCGCCAGAAAGTACTGTTTTCACACACCAAGCCGGTGTTGCTGTAGTGTAAAGGTCTTCCTGCAGTGCAGCTGAATCTAAAACCAAGTTAACTATGAATTTTGTAATGTCTCACAATAGTCATAGACTGTTCGGTACAAAATCCTGGGGCCATATTTCTTCATGTACAGCATTAATATGCAGAACATTACCATTTTTTTTTCACTTGAATGCATCCATGGTACAGACTTGTTTACAGAGCATTAACCCCAGAGCTATGCCATAAAGTATTTTACTGCTGTTATTAACATTGTTTCAGCAGTTGTAAAAATGGCATGCTTCTGAAATCAATTCACCAGTGTAGAAAAGGTAAAGACTTTCTTTAAAAAATCCAAAATATTAGAGGTCATTAGTATTTTATTTATTTTTTAGACACAAAGTAACTAATCTCTAATTGGGTATCAAATCTTTTTGTGTGGTTTACATTCTTAGTAGCCTGTTTTGTTTCTGGGAATCACTCACTCGAGTAAACTTGTGGACATGTGAACAATACACACATCTGACTGTTGAACATATAACGTCTTCAAAAGGCTGGAAAAGCTTTCAATAAGGTTTTGGAAACTGGCTGCAGGGATTCGCTCCCATTCAGCCACATCAGCAGTGGTGAGGTCCAAGGCTGTTGTTGGGCGATGAGGTCTGGCTTGCAGTCGGCATTTCAGGTCATGTTTAAGGCGTTGGATGGGTTTGGGGTCATGCCTATGTGCCAGCCAGTATGGTTTTTCTAAATCAAATACTTCAAATTTCTATAGATTTGAGGAGGCGAAAAGGGTCATCCTACAACTGTTGCTACTGTGTCCACTTTTAGCTATATTGTGTACCTGACTATCCAATAATGTCTCCATTGACTTGAGAAATTCAACTTTTTGTCAGTGTACTACCATAAAAGCATGCACACCAACATTCAAAATGCACCATTAACGACCGTCTACTGTTGTGATTTCTCTGACTACAGGGATGTTCTCTTTCGACAACAAGCTGGCAGAGGCAAACCATTCCTACAGCGGCGATGAAGACGCACTGAATGAGGCGGAGGTTAACGGTAACTGGACGCCTCAGGAAAAAGCACTCCACGAGGCGCGGCTCAAAGCCAAAGCCAAGCGCCGCCTGCGCAAGTCTTCATCCCGCAACTCCGCCAGCGAGTCCTTCTCTGAGTCCGGAGAACTGGCAGGAAGTGACCCAAACAGTCCAAAGGGCAAAGTCAACACCAATGACCGCAAATCCAGGACAGGCAAAGGCAGAGGCCTGCCAAAAAAAGGTAAGTTTGAACTACACTTGTATTCTTCTATTTTTTGTTTTGTTTTTTTGAAGCTGCCACAGATCTTTTTTACATCAACAGAGAAGGGGAGCAGCCTCGGGCGCTGTGCCCGGCTGCTGCTTTGAGGCAGAGAGGAACAGTTTCCGTAGCCAGAGAAAGTTCATGACCAGTTAACAACAATGAACATTCAGAGTTCTGGTGTAAATAAAGTGCTGATGGGTTTTACCAGAGGTACTACCAGAATGAAAATGGGGGGGGGGGAAACACTGGTAGAAACAATTGTTAGCTTTTCTGGACTATTATTGGTGTCAGTGATCTGTGCACACACGTACTGATTGTTGACGGAAGCAATTAGATCGGTTCTAAATGTGTTGCATGATCTGCTTTTCAGTAGTGGCACCGAATGGCGATGGCTTTAGCACATAATTATAACAGTGAACACGCTTTCATGGTTTGCCGCTGGTTGTCTTCAGGTGGGGCAGGTGGTAAAGGAGTTTGGGGGGCTGCTGGGATGGTTTATGAAGATGAGGAGCCTGATGTGCGGGACCCCAACTATGATGAATCTGCTCAGGTGAGTGAGTACAGCAGACTTGTCTCTGGATTTCTGACTGTTCAGAGATTAATAGGCATATTTGTCTGAAAATAGTTCAAACGTGAGATCTTGGGTTAATTGTGATGTTTAGGAGTTGTATGTCTTTATTATTCAGATGGCAAAAGAGAGATGAAAAATGAGGAGAGAGAAGTTGGTTGTCCCCTTAACCCCTAAGCCACCATAGCGCCCTGAGTTTGTGCTGTTAGTCATACAAAATGTACATTTAACATGACACGCTAGCTGTCTGTGATTAAATGTAATACTTTGACTTTATGTCTTTTAGACTTTCTGTTATTTTGATCAGTAATAAAGATACATTACACCTAAAATTCAAACTATTAGTTGCAACCATTGTGAAATAGTATTTTGCCACACAGTCATTAAAGAAGGGCTGAAACAACAATTCTTGATATTGATCATTCTGCCAGTTATTTTATTGATTTTAATTGATTATGTAGTCGAGAGATTTCAACAATTGTATTACAAGGTGACATCCTCAAAACCCAAATATGTGACATTTGTGCCCAAAAAAATACAAAGTAATTCTTTGTCAAAATAGCTGCAGTTGATTGATTAAATAATTTTAAGTCTACCAACAAATCAGCACTGTAGAAGTTGATCCTTTATTTTCAGAATGCATTACCTGTGTGTCAGCAGTCTGTGCGCACATGCTCCAAACTGTTTTTGCCACAGATGAAAGAGCAGCACCAGCAGAGGTTAGTTTATCACAGTTGTTGTTGGTCTGACCTGTTGTGCAGAACAGCTTTTTGTTCCAAAGAGGCCCACTGATCAAAGCCGAGGCATATTGAATGACGCCTTTTTATTTCTTGTGTTAGACAAACGTGCTGATGTTGGAAGGGCTGCAGCTGAAAAACAGTGAATATAAAAGAGGCTTTGCTCTGTGAACAAGATAACGATTGTCCACGCTCAGACAACAAGCATATGCACTCCTGCATCACTAATGCATCACAGTGTGCTGCTCTCGTGATGAATTGTTATATCTTGGATGGTATACGATCAAAGACTTAAAAAACCCCCAAAACATTTATACTAACAATGTATCTATTGGGAAATTCTGTTTTATATATCAAAGTCCACATGATTTGGCCAAAGCTCATTTAAAACACTGCACATGATTTTCATCCAGATGGCCCTGTCCCATGACAATCAACAACAATTTTGATCTTTAACCCCGTTATCAAGCAAAAGCTCTGTGATGCAGTAGGCCAAGATAATTTGTCCTCTTTTAAGGTCACGGTGACTTAATGCAGAGTGGGAATGGAGCTTCTGTCGGTTGGGAGTTGATAACATTTTGGGAATGGCTCAGAAAAGCGAGTGCGATACGGCCTTGAATGATGTAGGAGCGTATTGCAAAGATGTCTGTGTGTTAACAGGCATCTGAGTCAGAGTCACTGTTGCCTGATGCTTTCACATGGTGGGAAAAGAGTATGGTAGACCTGCTCTATGTAAACAAACAAACACAAAAAACCTGAAATAATTTCTGTTGATGATTTGGCGCGTATATAAATCAAATTGAATTGAGTAGTACAGAAAAATCCACGGGCATGTGCAGACTTTGTGCCCTTTGAATCAGACTGAGGGATCACCTGATAAAGGATTTCGCAATGGTTCAGGTCATCCTGTTCTTGACGATGTAAACATAAGTTAAATGAAAATTCTTAACATGTTTTAGACTGCACCAATCCTTGGCTAAAGTATCATTAGCCTCCATGTTGTGACATAGAATAAAGAACCGTTTGCAGAAATGTTGAATACGGGTTTGTTCTTTTGCCCGTACTTGGCCATAAGTTATTGTTTTGGTTCTGTCACCTTCTAAAGTCAACAATCACTTCATGCAACACGAGCAGAAAACAGGAAAGTGAATCACCGTTGTGGACTTTTGGCTACAATCCTTCTCTAAACTGATATTTGTTTTCCTTTTTTATGAACTTGGGCTTGTCAGAAGAGGTCAAGACAATTAAGTTATTATTTTTATATGCTCTAAATCTTACAGGACATTAAAGTGGGAGCCAGCTTTTCTCTTATAAATTTGTTATTATTCTATTATAATTTCTTCAATCTGTGCTAAGATACATTTCTTAACATCTACTGTTGTTCTCTAGGTCAAACCTGAAAAGTTAGTTGGACCAGTTTAAACTGACATTCTTGGCATTTACTAATGCAAGCAGTGAAACAAAGTGACATTGTCACAGAAGGATAAAACGGGCTATTTCAAAGAAACCTCAGTGACATTTATCTCAAATTATTTGACCATGCCATAACTTTTCACACATTCAAGGTATTAATTGCTTTAGTTTCTGTAACTGATGGTGATCATTTAGGCAGGTTGTAGTGATTATATTTCAATGGGCAATGCTGAGATAAAGATGTGAAATGCTAGATATTGGATTGTGCAAAGTAGAGGAATATATGATTTTTATATGCAGAAACGAATGTGCATTGTTGTGGGTATGGATATCCTGGACTGATAATCTGTTTGTTCTTGCACAGGGGGACACGGTTTATGCAACAGTTGTGCCTGAGGTAGACGAGAAGGAACTGGAAAAAATGGTCAACCCAATTGTACAGGAGTACTTTGAACATGGAGACACAAAAGAGGTCCAGGTAAACAAATTCAAAACGAAGTCTTCACTCAGTGCATGCTGACCAGAAATGAGAGCATTTAGAGAATAAGTAGATTGATGAGCCAAATAATGGAGAGCTTGTATGCACAGATCATTAGATCAGTAAAAGTACTTGTTAGACTGCATAGTTCTGTAAACTCCACATGTTCCACTGTTTACACGTGCATTATTTACACCGATTCAGCATTGATTAATTGACTCCACAGATATCTTTAATGTACTTCTTTGTCCTGCTGCCCGTCAGATGTTGCTGAAGGGGCTTAACCTGGGCGCACATAAGTACGAGTTCTCCTCCCTGGCCGTGTCTCTGTCCCTCGAAGGCAAGGCCAGCCACAGAGAGCTGACCTCCCGCCTGCTGTCTGATCTGTCGGGCAAGATGCTGTCACAAAGTGACATGGCACGCGCCTTCGACAAGATCCTCAAAGAGTTGCCAGACCTCATACTGGACACACCCGAGGCTCCACAGGTAGACATTTAAATGTGGTGGAGAAAATGACACAGGTTTCTGTTTATGTATATTTGTGTTGTGTGAATAAGGAGCTCATAAAAGGCTGGAGACACTGCCACACTACACAAAAATATTAGATATGACACAACATGCATTCAATTATGTTTTTTTTCATGGAGGTGCACACACAAATGTTATGAGGTATATTTGCGAGTTTCACAAAGACACACTCATGCCACCAAATCAAACATTAAGGTGCGTTTCCAGTATTTTTCTTCACATGCTTACTGCATTAAATAACTTGTACAATTCAAGGATGTGTGACAGCAGTTGTGATGGTCATCTGTGTTGAGTGTCTGATGTAATTGCCGCAAAGTTTAATGGACTTGTTAGGGTTGGGACTAGTTTTGTAAATCAGTCCAAATGACCAACTTACATATGTAATTGTTGTAAAAGTTGAATCCCCATGTGCAATCTAATAATTTTTTTAGTTATTAGTTTAGTTATTAATTTTAATGGGTGATTTGTATTTTTCCTAGAGCAGTTGAATTGATTATGTAATTTATAAAATATCCCTCTTTAGTTGTGGGGATCAAACTTTATAGCTTGATTCAGGAATAAATGCTCTTTACTGAAAGTACTATTACAAATATTTAGTGAAGTTACACTTTGTCTACATTTTGTCACATTGCTGTTTAAAAAAAAAAAAAAAAAAGAAGTGATGTGTAGATGTTGTAAAAGATCTCTTGTCTAATGTCTCTCAGATGTTAGGCCAGTTTATAGCCAGAGCCATAGCGGACCACATCCTCCCCATGTCTTTCCTGGACTGTTATAAGGGCAAAGTGGACTGTGAGCATGCCAGGTGAGCCAAGACAAGCTAACTTAAAATGCAGCTACAGTCGCTTATTCTGCAGATAATCAATCTTAAATACAACATGTGTTAGATTGTTTAAGCCTCTTTAGGGTTATTAAGGTGAATTTGTCAAGTTAATTTTACGGTAAGCAAAAAGTTGATTACAGATCTGTGTTGAGCTTCTACTTTTAAGGGGAACAGATGTCCTCCTCTCCTCATCAGATAATGTTTAAATAGAATAAAACATCTATGTTATGGTGCTAGCTTGGTGATATTGGACCTCAATGCTCTCTCTAGCCTTGCTTTTCAAACAAACTAGACTTAATGTGCATATATTCCTGTGCAAAACAATCATATTTTGTTTTTTTTCCCTCAGAGTGGCTTTAGACCGTGCTGCGGTGCTGCTGACCATGAAGAGGGAGATGGTTCGTCTAGATAACGTGTGGGGTGTGGGTGGTGGCCTGAGACCTGTCAAACATCTCATCAAAGAGGTGAGCTCAAGCCAAACAACAAGAATATTGCACATTAAAAAAAAAAAAAAGAATATGCAATTATTTAATAAATAAACCCTAACACCTGAAGTCGGAGTGTTTTGTATTAACGAGCTCTGCTTCTTTATTGACATTATGTAACGTAGACAGAAGGCAAAAGTGCATACTGGGTAGAGAGCCCCAGGCCATCCCTCTGCTATGTTGCTGTGTCAGCAGAGCACCTTCCTCCCTCGAGAAGTGGGATTTGCAAAAAGGCGGGATTGACACACATACACACCATAGCCTTTAACTGATATACAGGTTACTCACACGCACGCTGTTCATGCATGCGATTGCACCCCGCTTGCTCTTGGCTTTGTCTTTGTTTACAATTATTGTCCCACAATCTGGATTCTCTGGAATTGTTTGTGCTAATGTAGGTGTGGATATCAGGGGAGTATCATCTTGTAAGATGGAAGTTATGCAACATTTTAAAATATATTGTGCATGTTTAGCAATGGGAGAGCGTTCTGTCGGTGTGTTCTCAGGCATAACATTGTGTAGCCATCAGACCCTCGGGCTCTCATGTCCAGTTTTGATTTCCTGCCTGGCTGTGTGCATCCTCAAGGGGAATGCACGGGGCTGCAGGAGGCACAAGGCCTCTTTCACTCGCTGCTCTCACTCTTTCTGATTCACTCTGTTGTTGTGCTCTTACTTGCAGCGTGTTCTAATCCATTTCTTGGTTCTCTTCTCTGTCACTGTGCTGCATGTCCACATTACATCCACTCATGTTGTGTGTGTGTGTGTTTTTTTTATTTTTATTTTAATTATTTTTACACATTCCCCCAGCTCAGTGCATTAGAGCCGGAGTTGACTCACAGGTGTTTGTTTAGCTTTGAGGGTTTTGAACTTGTTGCATCAATCACGCTTCCCTCAAATCTCAAGTGCTATGACTAATTGTTCCATAAATAAAATGTTAAGCGAAATGGTTGATGCGTGTGCTGCTCAGCATTGAGAGTGACATAACAATGACAAAACAATACTAACAAATGAAGCTGAGAATAAAATATCCAAGCACAGCTCCCAACAGGAAGAGAATGTATTTTTTTCCTAATGGACATGGCGTTGTCACATTCGTCAGACGTGTGTGTCAAGTCTCATTCCCCAAGGAAGTCAGGTTATTGCTGGAGTAAATCCCTCCTCTATAGTGGCTTAAAGAATTGCTTTTTAGACATGGATACTGTCGGGTCGCATTGAGCTCGGTCTGTTCAGTCCTGTGAAATTGAGAGATAACATTTTAAATTATTATTTTACTACATTACAAGGAATAACCAGGCCATAATTAAAGTTGAAAGTCCGTATATAAATTTGAAAAAGCAAATTGAAAATATAAAATGATAATTAAAAAACGTTAACTTTTAAATGCAAAAGCTTAAATAGAAATGCTCAAATTGTAAAGATTAAATTGAAAAGGGAAACATTAAATATGAAACTCAAACATGACGATGAGGACCGATTTTTGTCCAATACTGAGCCTGTGTAGCTGTCACGTGTAACATTATAACAAAGATATTATCTTAACATTGGATCGCTAAGCAGCGGAGTCCATGGCAATCAAGTGTGACATTAAAGTTAACACAACAAGTCAACGGAAAGTGCTCGTCTTTATCGTAATTCTCATTTTTTTTAAATCACCAGGCAAATCACAACAACAACGTTAGCTATGTCCTTGACAGAAACACGAAACACCACTCAGCTACACAATCAGCCAATATATTGTTGTTCGAGGCCGAGGAGTCGCACTTAACATTACTACCAAAATTAGCTGCCTTGAATCTAGCAATTGGTCATCTTACCGGTATATTAACATTGCTTGTGGTCAGCGTACTTCATGCCTGTACACACTTTTTCCCCTTTCAGTAAAGAAAATAAAAAAGAATCCATGTTTTGATCAGGTGAAATAATCCATCCAGAGAGTGGTACTTGAGCAGATCAGGTTCAGCTTGCAGTTTTGCAAAATTCCTGCAACTTCTCTGCATTATCATTGTAAAAAATGTCCATAACGTTCCCTTAACATGAGAATGAAGAACTGTGACGAATACGTCAGCAATTCTGCTGAAGGCGTTAACGTTACAGCACAAAAACAACCTTTCAAAACTAAACTTTATCAACAAAAATAACAAGCGCGAGAATGGGAAATATATGAGATCTATTTTTCTTGTGTACAATTTGACATTAATAAATATAGTAATCACTGTGTCTCATCTTTCTTATTGTACTTGCCTGCCTGCCAACATAGGTCATAATACTTAATCTAATCAGCATTTCTGCATACAAGATATGTTTTAATATAGTATATTAGCCACTCCGAATACCACAGACAGTTCTTACATATTATGTTCAGGCAATATAAGTGGGTCATTTCTGTCCAATACTGAGCCCGTGTAAATGACAGACAGGTGAACTAGTTTATTTGCTATGACTCGTAAAGTATGAACCTGTAGCCACTCTGAACTAGCCGGGACATTTTAGTGTAGATGTGTGCTGTAACGTTAGTTGATGTTAATCCATTCTGGCATATCCATGAGTGAAGGTGGTTGATTTATTTATTTCTCAGAGCATATTTCTGTGACTTGGCCACTGCCTGTTTATTATTTGCAGGTGGTTATGATATCAACATAACATTAGTCATGCATGCCGGCAAACGACAGCTGATATAGCTGGTCGCTAATGTTAGCTTCTTGCTTGCTGCACTGTCTGCTGCTTTCTGGCCGTAGGTTCGTTGTTAGATCGTGGAGTTGTTAACACTCCTTTCACTGGTGACTTTGTGTGTGAGGCCACATGGACATAAATGTTAAAACGCTTTCATCAAAAGGAAGCCATTGCTTTATAAATAACAGTATTCCATTTTTCATTGCATTGTGCGCTTTTGTAGCCAGCTCCAAATGAAAAAGATAAAAAATTTAAATGATAAAGTGCAAATGTGAAAGAAATAACTAAAAATACGCTTTTTTCTATTTAAGCTTTTAATTTCGCCTTTTCCATTTCTCATTTTGAGTTTCATATTTGTTTCAATTTGGACTTTTAATTTGAATTATGACCAAGAATAAAAGATAAATTAGAAATATCCAGTGTCTGTTGGGACAAAAAAATGTTGTACTAGAAAAAAGATGAGGAACAAAAAGGGTAGAAAGTAAAATGATCTGTACTTTAACTTGGACACTTCAGCATAATTTACATTTCCATGGTATTGTTCCATTAATAGTCATAACATCATCACTTTGATGCTCTGATTTTCTCTTTGTAACAGAGAGAGATTTAACTTCTGTCTGTCCGTCCTGTAGTGTCCTCACAAAAAGATTTTAAAGGATATTTATTACATTTCACAGGTTTTACAGGCAGAATATCCCCCTCCAGTTACTAGCTACAGGTTCAATCTTTGTTCCTTCCTGTTGTGTTTGATCAGTTTGCACACAGAAATCTCCACAACAAAGACAAAATTATTTAATTGTGTGTTTCTTTTGTTCCAGATGAACCTCCTGCTCAAAGAGTACCTGATATCAGGTGACGTGTCGGAGGCAGAGCGCTGTCTGCGGGACCTGGAAGTCCCACACTTCCACCATGAGCTTGTCTACGAGGTATTAAGGACCTGATCTCATATTTTCTTTTCTTTGTGCCCAGTCAAGTGAACTGCAGAGGACAACTGGTCTTTTCTGTTTTCTGCCAAGGACTGTGTGTCTGTAAGAGACAATCTCTCTTTCGCACTACATGTATTAACAGAGCTCAGTCCAAAATGGTGAAGCAAATTGCATAACAAGGAACTTTCTATCCTCCATACATAAAGTGTGTGTGTGTGTGTGTCTAGATTGATATAGATCTATACATCTAGATATGTATAAGTATTTTCTTTTATACATGCAAGAAGGTGCAGGTAGGTGCAAATAGTTCTCGTGTGTGTTGTTTGTAAGTGCACCTTCGTGCATGTGTAAAATAGTGTCGGAGGCAAACACTGACACCATGTGGGGAAATGTGCTTACATATCTCATCATCATCACTTACTGATTCTATTGATCTTTGACTTTATTATTAGATGATGAGATGGTGGCACTACACTCCTTTTTCTTACACACATTAAGTGTTATATCTTAAATATATCATTATTTTTCAGGCTATAGTGATGGTGCTGGAGTCCAAAGGAGACACGGCCAGTCATATGATGATAAAGCTGCTGCAGTCCTTCTGGAAAACTGGCCTCATCACTGTGGATCAAATGAACAGGGTCAGTGAGTTGTTTTTGATCTAGTTTCTAGACAAATGTATGTTTGTAAAAATATCTTTCTTGGTGAAAGATGTGAAATTAACATTCTGTGCATTGTATATGGCAATTCATGTGTATTTAACCTCAGTCATCCATTTTATATGCTTTTTTCCATATAGGGTTTCCAGCGCGTCTATGATGAGCTCCCTGAAATCAACCTTGATGTGCCACATGCCCACTCGATCATGGAGACCTTTGTGGACCTCTGCTACCAGGAGTCTGTCATCACCAAACAGCTGAGGGATGCCTGTCCCTCCAGGTTAGTTGGCCATTAATTAGCTTAGTGTTTTATCTTTTTCTGATTGTCAACGAACCTCATGAAAAGACCAAAACCAACGATGTCTGTGTGTCTCTCAATACGTTCTGACTTCCCTATCATGTTGGTGGTCCTCAGCCACAGGCTTGTTCCTGCTTAAGATTTAAAGCTTTAACATAAAGTCTTCAATAAAGGCTCAGTACTTCCTTTTTAGCTAGCATTACTTAAACGGGAGTAAATTGAACATTTTGCACATTTAATTAATAATCTTCGGAAAACAATGGAGCTGTAAATGTTTGTGCGCATGCGCTGGTAAGTGCGTGCTGCCCGATATTGTTGCTCCGCTCGTCTTACTTGCTCTTTTAAATCTTTTTGTTATTTAACTTTGTACTTATGGTTTTTTTGTTTGGTGTTAA
>JAVQJL010071121.1:0-14889 GCA_036024295.1 Nannoperca obscura | reverse complement strand
CAACCATCTTTTTCAACCCATTTGTCAGTGCAATTGGGCTTATCGATGCCATCTCATTCCCTTCCTTGAATCTTAATATTACTTTAGATTCTTCCATCATTACTTTCTTCCTAACATCTCGTCTTTCCTCATCCTCCTCCAAAGCCCTTTTGCCTGACACCTTTAACTGATTATCCCTTCTATCTTTCTTTATTCCACCTCCTTTCCTACTAGTCTCAACTAGTGCCCAATCTTTCTCCATTTCTTCCCCTTCCGACCCTTCACTACTGTTATCCATTCAAATCCAGTCACAAATCAGATTATGCCCAAAACCGCTCTGCTCCAAATGTTTGTCAATCTCCAACCGTGATGCACGCTCCTCCTCCTGAC
The DNA here is from genome assembly GCA_036024295.1 of Nannoperca obscura. Classification (NCBI taxonomy): domain Eukaryota; kingdom Metazoa; phylum Chordata; class Actinopteri; order Centrarchiformes; family Percichthyidae; genus Nannoperca; species Nannoperca obscura. Next base: position 14,520 of record JAVQJL010071121.1, on the reverse strand, counting down.
ACAAGTCCGCGACTCCTCCTCTACCACTCGCCCCAGTCTTCTTTCCTTCTCCTCTGCCGAGTCCTTTTAACCAGGGCTCCTGGGCGTCGGCCACCAGCTGCACTCTGATTGAGCCAATGAGCTGGTTCACCCAGGTGCGCGGCACTCACCATGATTACGCCCTGGATTGAGGACAGAGAGAGAAAAAAGACAGGAGACAAGAAACATACGTGCCGACCATGTCGTGGCACGTAACAAACACCATTAGAGCCCTGTCTGCATGCAACCTGACCCTAAATGCATGGTAATGGTGAAAAAAACATGGTGTCCATCGGTTTTCCACAGAGCAACACAATTTCATCTTTCACAGCAATAGTCTTGATCTTACAAAACACAGGCATCTCATTTGCTACCTCTGTACAGACGATGAAGTCACGACGGTACTCCGTTCCATTATGTTATATCCACTTAGCAGAAAACACACTGGTAGACAATACAGCTTTAAGTTTAAAAGCAATCTCTGGGCCTTCTTGCAATTCATTAAGAGTCACTATCTTTCCTGGACCTAAGGTTAATCTATCCCCGCTAAAAGACTCCCAGTACATGGCCATATAACCTTGGTGTTTGTTGGCCAATGTCTTAGTGATGTTTTTTAAGTTTTTTAATTGTTTTTTGAAGAAATTGTGTTTGGCTTCATGCACCACATATGCAGAATTGGGCCAATGTTCCTTATACTTCCTGTAACTGCAGTCAGTCACAAAATAAAGTATCCTAGGCCGACCTCTCTGCTCACCACGTAATGTAGCTCTATATTTAGCTCGCTGGGCGCCAACAGCCTAAATGATTTGATAGTAACTATGCTACATACTGTGCTTTTTGCTGGGCACACAACGACACTTGTTGCCAGTTTGGCCTGTTTCTCCGTAAAACCCATCGTGTCGTTTTCTTCTCCACTAAATCAAATCTGAGTATGTTACTAGTGGTTTGGCCTGGATGTGATTTGACTTCTCCAAAATGTATTTAATATAAAACACACATATACATGGTTGATCATTGGGTGTAAACCGTATTCTATAAAGAATATCACTTTATTTCAAAATAATAACAACATGAATATGTTAGGCTACACTGGGGGAGACAGTAATCGGTGTTGAGAACTGTTGGGAAGTTTACACTGCCTGGTTTAAATGTATATTTAAGGACTTTTCAGCTTTATTAACCCAGTTTAAAACATTTGTTAAAGTAAAGTAATCAAATGTAATAAGTTACATTACTTTGATGAAGTAATCAAAATAGTTACATTACTTATTACTTTTTAAACAGGGTAACTAGTAATCTGTAACCTATTCCCAACCTTCCCAACACTGGTTACTAATAACATTAACGATGGCTCACTTGTATTCACATGTCAGTGAGCCATGACAGTGAGCCCGCATGCACAATACCAGGATCCTGCAAATGAAGCAGCTAAATGGAATTCAGACATCATTTGCACCTGCGCTTTTCCTGCTGTGACATGTCAAAATGTCTTCAGTGAAAAAGGCTTATTGTTCCAGGGTGTGTTAAGCCTAGCTTAGCAGTTAGCATTTTTTAAAAGAAGAATCATACTGTAAAACATCGCAAAATTTGGCCTGTTCATGTATTTTATTTTTAAAGGCTAAGTGTGTAGCTAGCAAGCTAGACACTAATAATGTATAATTTAAACTATTTAGGGTAATTTTTGAGTTAAGCTAAGCTAGCTGTTTTCAGTGTTTTTGCTGAGCTAGGCTTAACATCATGGATACTGAGTTGTTATCACTGTCAGACTCACCTTTCTGAGGGAACTCAAGGAGAGGAGCCACCTGATAGGCACTATGTAAGAACCTGGGCTTTGTTTTCTCTTCATCTCCCTCTTTGGTTGGCACGGCCTCTGTTTCTTCTCTAACCTGATCACTTAGGCCCCCCTCTGGCTCAGCTGCACTATCAGCACTGGCCTTATTCTCAGTCACTGTGAACTCCTTCGTGGACTCCTCTGCCTCCATACTCTCCATCTTTTCCTCATAACTCTCCTGGTCACCACCAGCAAAGCTTCCATCACTGCCAGATGTATGTGCCACACTCTCCTCTGAATTAATGTCAAAGAATTGATCATCGTCAGCAACGTCAGAGGGAGTGGGTGGGATCAGATTAATGACAGGTGGTGTCAGGAGGCTTCCAGAAGCTGGCGTGCTATCAGTGCCACTCTCCAACAGGAACAGGTCTTCTCCCTCTTCTTCATCATCTTCTCCACGGGTAAATGTGAAGTGAGGATTTATAGGCAGTGAAGACAGAGGCGTCAGTCGTTTCTTTTTCAGAGCCCTCAGGCAGGCAGACACTGAGCTGGGTGAGCGGGCCATCCTATTCCTTGGGGTCAGGGGTTCCTCCTCGAACAGACTGAAGCTGCTGTTAACTATCCCCAGATCCTCCATTGTAATCTGGATAGCCTCCTTCTCACCTGATCCCCCTTGGTCCAAGCGTGGATGCTGATAGCCCCCATTAATCTTCTTTTCCTGCTCCTGCAGATGATCCTTCTCCTCACCTCGCAAACATGAGCAGCAGAATAGTCTGTGTGAAAGATTTTCTCTGCTCTTTCTCCATGGCTGCCTACGAGGCAGTTGTTCCTTTGCATTTGCACTAGCCATAAGCCTGCAGGACTATACACTGGCTATACGGCTAAACACACTATTCTTCAGTTTGAACAGATAAACCTCTGCAGACTGAGATAAGACAAACAACCATCTACACCTCTGAGCTATAACATTGCCCTGTGATAGAAGCCACAGCATCTGCACACAACACAAACACTCATCTGCAACATGTGTTGGTTAGGAGAGGAGGGGAGAAAATGTATCAATTCATGCTCTTCAGGTCAGGTGAACACTTGAAATGAATGCAGGACTTAATCAGCAGGCTTTGATATGTTAAGCAACATCATGGGAGATACAGCTCTGATTTCTAAGAAGACAGCAATATCCTGCCAAAATGAAATCTTGGCACATGTAATGTAGATAATAGCAAGAAAAATAAATTGCTAAAAATAAAATAAGTCATGCAATTCTATGGTTCTACTGCGTGTGTCTGCATGTGTCCATGCATGACTGTGCATGTGTCAGGGCATGTGATTATATTATTAGAAGTCAGTGTTCAATTTCTCTGCGGGTCTTTGGTAGGGGACTCCCAGCATGGAAACAGGTGAGAATATGGGCTGGCGGATGCTTGGCTCATACAACCTCTATGGCATCAGATGACATTTCCTTCATTCCACAGGCCCAGTCCTGTTCTCTGCCACATAAGTCATCCAGCATCAGCTTAAAGCCATTTTGCTACACCACCCACAGTGAGGGCTTGTGTGAAACGATGTTATCCAGGGCCTTTTCTCTCACGCTCATAAAGTGACAGTAAAGTGATGGGAATAATTACTCCTCCACCAGTGTCCGCCTCTCACCTTGCAGTTTCTCTGTGCAGTGAAAAGAAGCTGCTACTGTTTGCTTCTTTAATTGCCATTGCTTTCTTCAGTTTTGTCCATTACTACCCCCTTTAGCGTTTGGTTCTTCCCTTTAAGAACATTCGCTCTTTTCAAAAGCCAAGATGTTTACCTGCCTACAGTGTTTGAAATCTAGACTAACTAAAGTGTTAGTGCGTTATATTACCCACATTCATATGGAAAACTTAGCACTATATTTAAATTAAAATCTACCACAAAGGTTGCCTTAATTGGGAGTTTAACAACACTGACTATTTTTTTCCCAAATAAAAGCTGACCTCAGACTCAGTAACTATGCTCAAATTAGGTTAAACAATTTGTTGGCATGCTGTAGTATAATTCCTGCACACTGGCAGTAGATATAAGCAAAAGTAGTAGTAGTCTAGATACCCTGAGCTTTTCAGGTAATAAAGTTCCAGAGAGACTTTGTTGCTAGGCGCAAAATTACAGCACCTCAAGGTGATTTCAGTGGGAGGCCAGCTGACTATTGACAGACTTAGTTCAGGCCTGAAGACTCTTTGTAGTGCAGTGAAAAGTGCTCTTATACCCATGTCACTCAGAGACCCACATGATGGGCTCCACAGGGAGAAAATGTGATCTGAAGTGAACAGCTTGGCCTCAGAACTAGTGGCAGATGAGAAACTATTTGAAATTAGTTTACCAGATTTGAGCATGACACAGCAAAGCTAAAAGGCCAAGATGTAAGCTAAGAGCTGCTCTAGATTCAGAGAGGTGAGGAGGACATGCATTAGAAAAAGGAAACCTGCCCTCCATGTAAAAACTGCTGCAAATTGGACAGCTTTGGAATTAAGCATTCAAGAGAAAAAAACACAATGTATGTAAATTGTCTGATTCTGCAGTGTTGAGAACAACTGTGCAGTACTGTATAAGGGGGGATTCGAAAGTAAGGATCTGTGACATTATCTTGGTCAATACTGCCTGGCCAGCAAAGGGGGGCAGTAAAGAGCAGATGCACAACACTGATAGGACATAAAACAGAGCCCACCACTTCTTAGAACGACCTCTTCTGGTATTCACAAGTCTGGATAAAGTTAAACCACACAAGTGCTTTTCATTCGCAGATTAGTGAGGCCAGCTTTCATGATATCTTGATCTGGTATTTGCAAGAATATCAAGTTTGGTCATAATCCTTTTTACATGTTGTTTGAATATACATAAGCGGTAGGGGAACAAAAAGATATATGTAGGATTAATGTTCCATCTCCTTTGTACGGGACATGTTTGAAATTAGCAGAAAATCTGCGACCTTACTGGCAGATTTATGAAAAATTTGTTCCTGATGATAAATGTTGAGAGACAGTGTAAGTGACAGAGCAGACAAAGATGAATGCTTCACAGCTGCCATAGCCTGGGGCCATTTGTGGGAGAGATGATGGAGACAGACATGAGAACCCACTAGTCTCCACTCTCTGAGCAAGGATGTGAATTTTAAACTATTCAAATTATTATTTTTTTATTTAACTTAGCCTCTTGGGTTTGTTTGACTTTCTCCATGCACTCGTGAAGTTACATCACTGGAGTTCATCACACTTGGTGAGTTAGTCTACATGTCCAGACATAGGTCCATGAGTATCTGAACATGCTCTGAGTGTGTTTTTACTGGTCTCACTACCAGAGAGTGGTAGATTCTGGACAGCCCCTAGACGGCCATGCAGCCAACATCAACACCAGACCTCATCTCTGGGAGGGCTCCTCTTTAAAACACCCTAGTTCAGTTGCAGCACAGTGAAACATGTTGAACATTTCCTGTGACAGTCACGTTTCCATAGGCAATAAGATTCTGGGTCCATAGTGAACATGACCCTGTTTGGCGATACAGAGAACACACACAGGCACACAAGAAAAAAAAAAGAAGAGAGAAATAGAGGCTTTTTCTCTGCTCTAATTCACAAATGAGGGGAATGCTTCAACCAGCCTATAATTGCGTTTACTAAACAAGACAGCAGCATGAGTCACTTTCCAGAGGCAAGGAATGTCACCTCTTCCTGTGAAACCAGGAGGAATGGAGGGAGTTATTACTTCAGAATAACATTCACAACCCTCTTTATATTGTCAAGGATGTTGAGCAACCACAGAGGGCCAAACAACGTGGCGGCATTCTTAGAGCAGCAAGGGGGGTCTACAAAAATAAGCATATTCAACCGAGGATGTTGAGTTCCTGATTCAACAGATAAATCAACACATCACGAATTGAGCCTTTTCACCACGAGTTTCTCTTAAACAGATGCATCCATTTTGCTTACAGACATCTTCCTGTTTGTGCTCGCCACCACCAAACCTCTTGGAAGTCGGTCCAGTCGGTGCCAAATATTTGCAGTTTCCCCTGTGGCTGATACCTAATAGCATGAGAAAAGGAGTTTGGCGGGGGGAAAGAGAGGGCAGTGACCTTGAGAACTTCTGATTTGAACTTTCCCCTCCATACCCCCCCTCACTCGCTAGTTCTGTGCTCCCTAATCAATTACTGTTGGCAGTCAGGAGACCACCAATGATTAGCAGCAGCAAGGCAGACGTGGTTTGGGGGTTGGTGTGTGGGATGTTGGAGGCAGGGAGGGTGGCGCGTGGGGGAAAGGGGAGGAAAGAGGTCCTGCAAACGTCTTTGATCAAAACGCTGCCTCGAGAAAGCGTAATGCAACAGGACCCCCCTGGTTTAAATTACCCTTGAACAGCTTTATTTATCTATGAAAATGAAAGACAGCATCCTTTTGTATTTTGTCTCTTAGACAATCACACGTGAGCGGACAGCTGTAGATCCTAAATACTGTTTACACTCGCACATGCCCAGTAGAAACCAGCCAAGACCAACAAGCTCAAAGACAACAATACAGAAACACCACACATAAACACAAACTTTTTTTGTTGTTCAGGACTTTGAAGCAGAAGGGAAATAATTTACAGGCTCTTTTTTTTAAGAGAATCTGTGCTGTTCCCACGCCCAGTGTGGCAGGAAAGCTCAACAAAATCATTTGTCTTAGATTGGCTGATTGGCTTGCTGGAATCTGAGAATGTCTTTGACGGTGATGGAAGTTTAATTTGATGAGAGAAACTCTCCCACCACACCCACCCACAGCTGCCCTCCTCTCACTTTTATTCTTTTGCTATCTTTTTCTCTCCATCTCAGATTCTTCCGTCTATCTCCTTTAAGTTTATAGGTTTATCTTTTTTATAGAGTGAGAGTGAGGCTAACAGAGAAAAGGGGCCCACTCTCCTGCAGACGTCAGAAATGTTTGTGTCATTAATTCTCCCCTCTTGTTTTATGGTTGGGGGAAGGCAGTGAGAGGCAGTTTATGTGTGAGGGGGAGAGAGTACACAGAGAACACAGAGAGAAAGATTAAATAAAGAAAGATAAAAAAGGAAGAAAGAATAAAAGACAGAAGATATGAGCCAGAGGAGCAAGGAAACAACAGCCTTGACTCTATACGACACAGCAGCACTGCTGCAAGCTCACACGAACCTGCTTTACAAGATGTGGCTTCCTCCGGGGCTCTCCATGGCTAGCCTTTTCTCCAATTCTCCCTGCACACAATTAATGGCATTATGAGCACCATTGGAAAGCTTCAGCTAAACAGTTCTGTCTACAAATTTTCCCATGGGAACACCATTTTGTGTAGGTGCCAAGCACTCTGAAGTGATATGGTTATCTCTTTTCACTGATGTTCTCCTTCGGGACTTGCACTGTTGAGATAGCTTTGAGGAAACAAAGTAAAATCAAATTAAGTTTTATCTGTAATTTCAGAGCCAACAAGGATTATCATGAGACATCACAGAGCAATGCGGCTGGACCCTGACTCGGGCAGTTTTGGAATCCAGTCCTTGGTATTGTTTGCTCCTCCGGGTTTGTCTTTGTCATGAGATGTTTTTCACAGCCACACAAGTATGGTCACTGTGATGTCCACAGCCAGAGCATCTGAGCCTCATCAGGCAGGCATTTCAAAGCTGCTGTCATGGGTATTTAGAAAGGGGCAGACCAAGGACAAAGGCCGACTACTGGCAACTTGTCCATTTTGTAGCCCCTTTGAGGTTTCCTAACGATGCCTGTGCCCTCATAGAAATCACTGCAAATTAATTTTAACACTCAGTGAAAAGACAGATTAGTGCCGAGAGGATGGCACAAAGGGTGTTAAATACGGCGAGCAGCATGCTGGACCACAGGCCCAGCCTGGGACACATTACCCACAGCTGCCAACACTGACCTATTTTCACCAAACCAGCTTATAGATTTTTAGCAACCTCTATTGTGCAAAGGCCCTGCAAAGCACACCATTGAAGTCTTATCTGCATGACCCCCAATGGGTGCGGGGCCCTTTGATGCCTCTCATAAAGGCAGTGATGGGGTTTTAATTAAGTGTGGCAGGTGATTAGATGGTCCATATTGATCTGAAGGGTTAGGGGCAGATGTTGCAAGAGACAACCAGGGGGAAATAGCTCTATAAAGAACACATGTAAGGGCCCAAACTATTGTGGTGGAGACCTTAGTGATAGACACGACCCTTACTTTTAAACCAGGAGAGAAAAGTGATTTCAGATTCAATTATCTTCTTTGCTGGTGGAAATAGTGAGCAGATGGCAACAATAGTCACCACGAGCAGCACTGTTCATGGACATTTTTTCTTTGGGACAAATTTACCGTGGCCTCATGAGGTTTTCATTGAAGCACTAGGAGGTGAAGCTTGTCAACAGGTCAATGGCATTAGAGACATGACAGAGGTCCAAAGCATCAGAATATTTTATGTAAATTCCTCCTGACAACAAACCCCTTCCATAAAAGATTTGCTTTGTCTGCTTGCATTTTGTCAGTTTGATTTTTCAGGGAGAAAGTGTTGGGGGTTTTTGCACAGGAAATGTGCTTACTGTCCTTAAACTTCCTGCATATCAGTTCATGTTAAGCAAGTATTGACATGGTCGACCAACATTTATACATGTCAGGATGTAGGTCAGTCAGGAAAAATTTTCTTCTGTCAGGCTATAAATCATGATCTAAAACAATATAAATACTGACTAACCAGTTAAAAGAGTTTGTGATTGTTTTTGATTGGGTCATGAGATGACTAATTTCTAGTTTATACAGTTCATGGGAGAAAGTGTGATGACAAAGACTTGGAGGCAAGTCTGAGTTTGTCTGCTGGCTACCACTATGGGAGCAGAGTGAGAACCATTTTTGAATGACTACAAGGTTTTTTAACACAAATAAATTACCTCCATTTAAGGCTACATAAATCTGATCTTTTTGAAAGGCAGTGACCCTTTTGAGGAAGCACAGGCTAAACTTCTAGTTAGATTCATGCCATGGCTAAATGAGAAGGGAATGTGTTTACTTTTTGGAAACAGCCATGAATAAAACAAATGGGACCATGGGAAATCCTAAAATTTTTAGGGTTTCAAAGGGTTCTAACAAACAAGTTATCTAAAATACTCTAAAGTAAGTTACAGTTGTTTATATAGCAGCTTTTATACTGTGTTTAGTCCTACTGTAACATTATACCTTTGTCATGTCTTAAAATGAGGCTGAATCATTGAGTGATAAACAGTAGCTAAAATATTAACAGCAGCCCATTCAATCACTTATTATTTTCACTATTTGGCAATGTATCTGCACTGCTGTATCTCCATAGTCTGGTGTTAAGAGGTTTTCAAATGTCAGGGTTGCCTAAGGAAAAGGCCAAAATATTTGCAAGGTCCTGCTATGTGCTTGAACTTACTTAGTCATGGTACACAACAGTATGCAGGAAGTGTAAATACAGTTACAGCCTCAAACGTCATGACACCAAGACGCCAAGACGTTTGAGGCTGTTTATCCTCGTCACTGTACCAACCTGTCTGATTGGTGCGATATGCTAGATGCTATAAACATTAAATACATGTCTGATATATCTCTTTCTAGTTACTTCAGTTTACTTTAAAAAATCACAAGATATTTATAGAGTTTTAGTATTGATTTGGCTTTTCTTTTTTTTTGGAATGATGGATTGTTTTAACATTTTACATCCAAAACACACACGCACACACACTTCTCTCTCCTCCCTCCATCTTTCACTGAAATCTATTTATGAATCTCTGGGAGTGCTGATGCAGGGTGGCACAAAGGCCACCTTTGAGAGCAAGTAATCAGCAAAGTAATCAGCACCTTGAATGGCTTTAACAAAAACCTGGAAATGCAGTGGGATCAAATGTACCGTATACTTATTAATAACCTGTGACAACCGTCAATGTTCATGCAGATCGCCAACATTTGAGGAACCAGGGCAGTGATCCTTTAATTTCACAGAATGAAGTGTCGACAGAAACCTGAACCTTATAAGCAGCTAAATTAGAAAAAGGCAACACAATAGTTGCTCATTTCCTGCACTGAATGGACTTTTGTAATTACCTCAAGCTTATCCATCCTCTTACCATTATCAGAATTTGCATGACACAAAGTGCTGTTCTTGTTAGGAGCCTGTCATTTTCCTTTTTCTAGAAATTACATTCTTGTCATTTTTCACGGGAAATAACTATCTGTGTAAATGCATTATCTGGTGGTTTGTTAATTTAAAAATACCATTTACTCATCACATGCAGGTTCATCTTTTGTGTCAGCAATCATGTACATTGTACCATGAGATACAGTTACCCCAACCCTAACCTCACTTCCAATTGCCTATAACTTATTGAAAATAATGTCGGCTAAAGCGTTAACATGGAGCACCTGATCGAGTGATCTACTATGGATAAATAGATATTTTTTATGCCTATACTCTAATCTTAAGGATGAGTTAACCAGGGGAAAATTTCCTAAAATGTTGGTGTAATCCTTTAAATCACATGCTTCTAGTTTGCTGTCACAGAAATCTCCTCTGTCCTCTGTGCTGCTGGGGTGTGAGAGAGGAGTATTTGTGTTCTTTTCCTCCTGTGCTGACGGCCCTCTCAGGAGGCCTTTAATGATGCATATCTAGTCACGCTAGACAGCAGCAGGCTGTTTTAGTACTCAGGTTGCTGAAGGTTGCTCTCTCACCTTGACCCCACTGAAACAGGAGAGGTTGAATACTGTCTTCCCCCATTTCTTCAAATAACACCAGTAGAGCAAATGTTTCTGTGTATTCAATAGAATTTACAATCACAATGTATCTGCCTTCTGTATGTATCATTTCCATTATTTGTTATTCTTTCCTTTTTTATCCTTTTCCTCTTCTCTGTTTTCCCTGGTTGTTATTGAGAGCAGTATGGGGTTAAGCCTCTTGCTTGCTGCAGCCGTCTTATATTCCACTGTTTGTTGTATTAGCGATATACTTTTGGGTCATTAAGAGCCACTAGGAGCGCGTGCTCATTGCCACCTAGACACACCTAGACACCTTGACAACAACATCTTTTCATTAATGTTTTATTATATTAGTTAATATGATATATTGTCTATAAATGTGATTTTTACATATCCCTATTTTGGTAATGCTATTGTGTGACACTAAATTACAATTTATTTGAAGCAAAATTATTATAACAGCTATAAAAATATCAATTGGCCTGGTGTTTATGCACATGAATACCTTGTACAATAAGAATCATAATATGTTGTTTTAATTGTTGATAAATGTATTTTTTTTAATCACTACGCTCATGCTGTACTTTAGTATTATTAGCTGTACAGTAACTACCCTGCAACAAGACTATAGGTGCATAGCCTTTATAGAAACAGCTGGTGTCAGCACTGTGAAACAAGGTGTTGACCATCTCTAAGCAGCTGTGGAAGCACAGGAAACAACCTTACAGCTTCAGCAAACCACAGCCAGTTCCAGCTCTCTGATACACGACAGCTCAGACTGAGGGTCAGCTTGGGGGTCAAAATAAGGGAACAGGTCCATATTGTCAGTTTGATTAGGACTCATACCCTTTCACAAAACCCTGTCCCCAGCAGCCCCCTCGCCTCATCCCGGGCCTGAGTGGAATGCAGGGGAATCTGATGGCAGACAGGAAGTCCTTATTGTACTAGTGCAGAGATCCCGGAGCCAGACAGCATACGGGAGCGATGTCATCCCTGGCCGGGCCATGCATATCTTTGTGCTTGCTCACCGCGTAACAAAGACGTAAATAAACACTGTTACCCCCACCGGTCTTCAACTGTCATTTCAATTAGGCAGTGCAGGGATCGAAAGCCACGGCCTGTGTTTTTCCCAGCCATGCTGTTACCTTTGACCCCTGTGGCTTGTGCTTGAGGTGATTTTCTTTATTAGTCCATGGGGTCAGTATTTAGCCCCATAGCCATCAGTAGCTGGCTTAAATCTGCAGAGTCAACACTCTGCCTTCCTGGCTGTTAGCTGCATTAGCACACTGAAGCCCCACAGCCCTCCCACTCCCACTCCCCAAACATCCTCCCTAAGGCCAGATAACATCTCTGTCCTGTGCATTCATGAGCCGGCCAAAAGCCTGTGTGCTGAAGCTGGGGTTCTGCACATGTTGATGCATAGAGGCTTTCTAGGAAGTCTATTGGATTTAAATATGTGACACTAGACAAAGGTTTTACCAACAGTAACAAGTTTAGTTGTGAAAGATAAGAAAACTTTTTTGACAGCATGCAATTTTGACTTTCTGTTGTTGCTGATGGACTTTCTAACCTTAAATAGTTTTTACACATCCAAAGACAACCTAAGGATAAATGTTATTAATAAGGAATGGTCAAAATCTCATTTATTATGTTTAAATAAATACATGTAGGTCCCCTGACACAAGCCATGCAGTATTGGAGGTCTTGACTTTCTAAACCCTCAAAGTTAGCAGAGCTGTGACCAAATAATACATTTTCTAGGAAGCCAAGCCTTTGGGATTGAAACAGTAAATGTTTTGTTACTGGCAATAAATCACAACATTGTTTAATTAGCATCCTCCAAATTCTAATTCATTGTGGTGTGCCTCTGAGATGTTTCCCTCTTGGCTTTTACTCACATATTTCTCAAGATATCCACCCATCAATTTTGCCACTGAAAGAAAGATAGAGACAAATGGTAATTACACACGAGGGAAATCTGGAGAAGAATAAAATGGGTCAGTGCGATAATCCTCTAGTAGGGATTTACAATCCCTATCAGATACAGAAACAGCCATTTGCTTATCTGGCTTTTGTCTCATTACACACATTTTAACACACCATCTAACAAGACAATGCACGCAATTACAACTTCTGTTGCAGATAAAACTCAAAATGTATCATTTAATCAAGAGCAGCCTCACCAAACTGTCTTCTGCTCTGACAGAAACAGCCTAAAACATTGATGAAATACCATTCCTCCCACTCTCCTCTAACTCTGGGCTTCACCTGAACCTAATCTCACAGGGCATCTCAGCTATACAAAACCCTGTCAACTTGAGTAAGATGATGCCTTGTTGGTGGTGGTCTCTAAAGACCAGCAGGGACAATGGATCAAATACAAACCGAGAGGCTTTGAACTATTGTTGTTACTCTCTTTCCCTCTATTGCTCATGCCCACCATGATCCTCTGCTCCTCCTCTGCTCCTGATATCTTGCTTACTATCTGACTGAGGGAAAGTGCCCCCATTGTAGAGGAGGAGGACATTTCTGATTTGCCTATCTCATCCACAGTACCTGTGACCCAGATAACAGTGTCTACTCAATGAATACATGTAGATTTAACAGCCTTCATACTGGCTCACTAGTGTTTTTAATCTGATAAAAATCTACTTGGAATTCCCCAACATCCATTTGACCACGGAGTCATAAAACAAATACAGTTTGGAATCCATGGGTGTGTAGGTAGATCACATTCACTTCAGAGGAAGGAGCAGGATTTGGCAATAACAGATGACATGAAACAGGATTACATGTAATCCAAGTGATTATCAATTACAATGTAAGGAAAATCCTATACATTTCTCATTCTTGCATGCATGCCATTTGTAGTTCAGTTGTCTTTTTCTCATTAAACATGAGCCATGAAACATTAGTCATCCACAAGGCACTTAGATTCAAGTGTACTCAGGAGAAAAGCTTGGCAAATGTCATTGCAGTATTTTACAATAACAGCCTCATAACTGCATGGTCGCAAAAAGAGTCATAAAAATTTCATTATGCATTTTCTGAAATAAGCCATGCACTGACAACTGTCGAAAGGAAAGGCAACTTGGAAAAGCTTGAGATTATTTGTGCATAGATATTGTAGCGTGCTGCCAGCTTTCCTGAATAACACAATGAAACCATCAAACAGTGCTACAAAAATCTTTCAGGTTCCCAAATGTTTGAAAAATTGGACTTTCTTTTTCAAGAGGAATCTCGAGGAATCTGATCCTTGGATATCAATCTCTGTCTGCGTGATAAAGACACTGATGACAGAGGAGTTGATCACTAGCCTAGGGTGGGGTCCATGCATATTTGTCTGCAGTTCTACAGTAAATGCTGCTGTCTCCACCCAAACTCAAACCACTCCACAGACTTGTCTCTCTTCCCGAGCTGTCTGCAGACATCAAGTCTAACATATTGTGCGCACTGCGTTTACCTTCATTCCATCAACCAAGTTCCACAAGACAGGACCACGAGGAGCCCGGGCTAATGAGAAAACAACATGTATGTAATCAGCTTGAGTGATCAGGGGAATTCTGCAAACCTCAGTAAAGCTATCGCTGGCAGAGGCTGCTTATGATAGAGGCTTGACAGTTTCTGCCAGCTGGCACAGGCGCCCTGACAAAACCATGCCTGGTGGTTAATGGATCATAAAGGTTTGCTGGGAGCCGCTTCACAGCCCGAGTTGATTTAGCAATGTAACACAAACCCATTAGTGCAGCGTTTCTGTGTAAGCAAGCATGGCATTCAGACTCCATGCACCATGCAGGCTCCATGCAGCAAAACACAGACTTATAGCCCTCATAAATCATCAGGTCTGGCCAACTTGCACAAAAAGGCAGCTACTCATTTCATCAAAAGAAATGATACAGCTTATCACATAATCACTGTAAAATTATTGGCATGACCAAAGCAATTATTCTCAACTGCTTTATGTTAAACCATAGGAGCAATTTCCTAACCATTCTGTCCACAGGTG
>JAVQJL010071117.1:0-16414 GCA_036024295.1 Nannoperca obscura | reverse complement strand
ATAAAATACACTTCAATAAAATAATTTATTTATTATAAAATTATTATAATTTATTTTCCCAAGCCACGCGGAGCCGCAGTATAAGGATGAAAGAGCCGCATGCGGCTCCGGAGCCGCGGCTTGCCGACCCCTGAACTAGATCAACAAAAGACACTACAGGATGTAACAAATGAAAGCCAGGCTGAAACTTTAGTGTTTTCTCTACTTGTCAGCATGGAAATGCCACAGTTTGAGTCCCTTCTATTGAGGACAGAAACTACTATAAAAAAATAATTAAAAAAATGACTCAATAAATTAATTAATATGCCATTAAATGCACCAAAAATTACATTACATATAAATGTAGGCATTCATTTATTGATAACATTTCAGCGGCTGGTGCTGGTGGATAGGACAAACCTCCAAAACAACCCCAAACATCCTGCAGTGGCAAGCAGTGCCTCAGTGCAGCAGCAGCAGTCCAGAAAAAGAGATTCAACAAGGAAGAAAATAAAGGCTACAGTGCAATGCCCTGCTGGTAATGCTATACAGTCTTTGAAACAGCTTTATTATATTTTCTAATGCTCTGGAGGGAGCTTTCCAAAATTTGAAAAAGTGAATAGTAGTTACCTGGATGTAACTCCAAATCTATTTCGCGTAAATCTATTGGTTTACGTCATCGAGGCATCGCATCTGCACGCTGAGTCAGTTCCTTGCACTCAGTGCCCAATCAGGTGGAAGCATGCATGCCCTTTTAAAGAGCTGCACTCCCTCGGCTCCCTTTTGATTAATGACCAAGGCCAGCTGGGCATGTTATTAGAGGGCTACACATGTCCTCATAAAACTGGAGTTACATCCAGGTAACTGTGTGAATATCATAGCAACTGGGGGCATATACAGGACACAAGGGCCCTTCATCCAGTGTGAGGGGAATAAAAGTTCCTAGGTGAACAACCCTGGACTTGAAGGCAAATACAATGGCCTGGGGTGGAAAGTCCAGTATATATGTATGTCTGTTTCTTCATCTGTATGATCTGTATGATCAGAGATCAGTGATAGCAGGTTGGCCAGTGTTTCACCTTTTTATTAAACATTTTCAGATGAGTACTACTGACTATTACTGAAAAAGATGATGTTTTGCGATGTAGTTGCCATTGGCTGGTCCCCTAGTGGCTATTCTATTGGTATTTGTCTTGTTTTTTTAATCATATGTACATATCAATCAATCAACAAGCTAACTACAACAACCACACCACTAGGCTGTTGATGCAAAGGTGGCTGTCCATATGTCTCAGTTTTAAGGTGAATCCATAAGACAGCACCAAAGGGATTTTTGCTCTGTAAATTTCTGTTTCATTTACTTCGGTTGACATTATCATGTGATATTGGCTATCAAGGAACCAATGTGTCTTTAAAAACTACTGTAAGAGGTTGAATTAATTTATAGGCCGGAAATGAGTCTTAGTTATTCATTTTTTAAATTATTTTGATTTAAGTGTTGAATAGAATGTGTGATGTGTGCTAACGCACTGTTAATGGCATTAATGATGATGATTAATAATGTACAGTAATAAAGTACCACACAAACGATTGATTATTAATTCTTTAAGAGAAAAACACTCTTTCAATCTTGTAAAGATTTTTATTTATACTCAAGAAAAAATGATTTGACAAACTAAATCTACTGTTCAATGACAACTCAATGAACTGTACACATTTATTTAACAGCAAAGTACATTTTTAACTTTTTTTTACCCTTTCATTCTTTGAATTTTACCAGCATAATGCACATTAGTCCTCGGCCGAATGTTGATTAAGCATTTAAACTAACAATACAGCAGTGTAAATACATTACAGCCCTATATACGGAAGGTAGGGCATTAAAATTATGTGTGAACTACAGCTACACTGCTGCCATAACTCAATTTACCTTTTCACACCCATGTGCAGAAGAAATTTCCTGGAAACAAGCCTACAGACTGATTTTGTTGCAGGACTTCAACTTAAATTTAGTGATTTAAAAAATAATGCACCATAGTGGGTGGAAATAGTGGCAATCTAAGTGGCTTGCAGTTAGCTCACACTGTTTTCTAAACAGTGTACATGCATAAATGGGTAATTTATTCACAGGCCTCATTTGTCTACTCAGGTACTGTTTTTATTATTTGCAAAAACACCCTTTCACCCATCACACAAAAATGTATTGTAAACGCTGCTTAATTTTTTTTCATACATTGTGTTTTGTTTTTGATTTAATGTGTGAAACTACAAAAGTGGCAGAGGACACCAGAACAATGAGACTGAACAGAGGCAGAATGACAGCAAGTTTTCAATTTAGTGTGCCATTCTTAACATCTAACAACACCATGAAAGCTAAAACTATAACTTTTGTAACTGAAATAAGTTATACTTTACAACAAGGTGTTAAATCCTTAGTACTTTTCATTTAGGTAATTTGATGCTCTACTTCACTTGAAGGGACATTGTAGGTAATGGTAAGGCAGTCATCAAAACCCTAGAAACTAGTCACTACTTGAGTGTACATATAAAAAGTAATTTGTCATTACTTACACAGTCAGTCAATTATTCAAGATCTACTTGAAGATTCATTAATTACAAATTGCTTACTTAACTTGGTAAGCACTCTTGGTTTTAATGCATCTCAAGTGTTACCAAACAAAGCAGCACTACACTTTCACGCTTCAGTGGCTACAGTTAGCAGCAATAGGCAACTGTTTCAAAAATTCCATTTCACAATATTATTTCACTGAACTTTACTTCATTACTCAACTAATTAACCTTATATTAATGCTGCTACAATCTCAACGTTGCACATCCTCAATTCAGATTGTATTTACATTTACATTGCACAGCTCTTCTTTTTGTTATTATTGTACATTTTCTACTTAGTGGTTTTATTACATCTTTTCTGTATATATCTGCTCTTGTTGGCACCCTTGCACCAAAACAAATTCCTTGTATGTGTAAACCTAATTGGCAATACATCTGATTCTGATTCTGATTATTTCACTGAACTTTACATGTGGGAAATGTAAATCTTACTTTCCTAGGGTTTCTCATTATAGAAATGGGATCAGTAACATTACCATGTGAACATCTTATAATGCTGTTTGTTTGGTACCATAACATTTTCTTCCTGATTTCTTAACTAACCATGTTTGTTGCATTTGTGTTTACAATATCATCCCAGGGAACTTAATCTTGATCACACAAAACACCGTTTCAGATTATGTACTGAAAAATTGTACAATATATGGCAAATTCTTTGAATCAGTAATGAAATAAATTGTTTGTGTACTGATTGTTGCATCAATTCATATATTGATGAATGACTCATTTGCATCTGAGTTGCTTGTGTTTGTGGCCTCTGACACATTGTAGATATCTGGAAGACAAAGAAATTGTTAATAAGACATCTAATTCAAATGAACAGAAAAGCTGCAAACTTTAAAACAACAGCTTACGTCTTCTTCCGCGCAGTCGACTTATCCAGTTGAGTCCACTGAGAGAGGAAATGCCACCACTTGTACTCTATAGTAGAAACACATCAATACATTTCAAATTAAGTGATTGTAGGAAAAATGTTTGTTTTATTTCATTGAAACTCAGTGTAATAGTTTCTGTAGCATTTAACAGGTCTCTAGATTCAACAACAGGTAGGACACATTAATGAACAAAGAAACCCTGCCAATTTTTTTTTTTTATGCAGTGGTTTTGAAATCATAAAAATGTACTTACTCTTGTTGTATTAGAGGCTGTGTTTGTTGCTGGCAATGTCCTTGAGAGGATAGAACGGATCTACAGGCACAATCAAGTTCATGTTTAAAAACAATACTATTGTACTATTTTCTGCTATTATAGTATTAAACTACTGTGCAATTTGGGAAATATTTAGCGAGATTGGCACCTAAAAAGAACAGTTTGACATTTTCTTGCCAAGAGTTAAATGAGAATTTCTCATAGCATACTAAATATGAAACTAAAGACAATAAGCTTTAAACCATTAAACTAGCAACAATTGAATGTATTGTATCTTGTTTGATGCCAAGAACCTGCTCCCAGTCTTTATGCTAACCTTAGCCAGTTGCCTCCTGTCTCTAGCACCACCCTTAGCATTTAGACATAAGAGTGACAGTGGTATCTAAGTACATTTACATTTAAGTACAGTACTTTTAATAGTACCACTTATTAGTACCATTTATAGGATATCTAATATCTAATGTGAATTTCAAGTGGATTTCCCAAAATGTTAAACATTTTAACTATTCAGTCAACATACCTTTGAATCGAATAGTGTCCCAAACACTAAAATAAAGAAACCCTGAGGAAAGACAGATGAGATGCTTATTTCCTTATTATCATCAGAAAATAACACAAAATTATAACTTTGCATTCAATGATTGCAAATACCTGTAGTGAATTGAAGAGAGCAAAGCAAACGTGGAGTCCATAATTTGTTGACGATATCAGGGTTCCCACTCCCAGAGACCAGGTCAGTCCAAATAAAGGAGTCAAAATGACCACACACCTTGTAATGACCACCAGTGTATGCTTTTCGTCTGTTTGGGCAGAGTCTCCCACACCTCTTCGCAACATTTTGAACAAAACCACGATTACAATTAAAATGTTGATGAAAACTATGGTCAAGGCAGGTATCACCAAGGCCAGCAGGGCCTTTGTCTCAGTCCAGTTGAGCCAACAAACAGTGTTTTCCCCGATGTATCCATTTCTTGGTGCAGTGGCAGCAACAGTGACAACAGCTATAATCAGAGGACACCCGTAGCCTAAACTGAAGCCAATGGCCAACATGGTTGACTTCGACATGTGGGAGAAGACCATGACTGTCCGGTAAAAGAGCAGAAGGGCTGACACAAGCATCCAAAAAAACAGAGCAAGGTAGAAAAAGTGCGCAAAAAATGTTGCTGCACTGCATGGTCCAACTGGAATTTTATAGTTTGTCACTTGAGCCTTAGAAATAGAGGCAGCAATGATAAAACAGATGTCAGCGATCAACAGAGAGAAGGCAGTGTTAATGATGGAAACATGACGCATGAAAGCCGTGCTATTTCTGGTCATGGCTTTCCAAACGTAACCTTCAATAATAAGACATATAACTAAGCTTGCCAGAGATATCCCAACACCAATATAAGTGATTATATCCAAGGCTTTTGTCTGTTCTGCAGAGAAGTCCAAGGATGTTGCCATCAGAATTGAGAAGGAGGTGAGATGGTTGCAGTTGCAGGTTATTATGTTGTTTTTCGCTGAAACAAACGTACACCCCTCATCATCCCAGGCACCCAGATTAGAAAAGATTGTGAAGTTCCAGAAGACACACTGTGTGTCTAGTGACAGAGAGCTGTTTATCTTCTCAAAGCTCAGAGTGACATTCTGAATGGTTGCATTTGTTTGGACTAGCACCACAGCAGCATTGATGGTATCATCAATGACAGTTTGATTGCTGGTAGTGTTGAAGCTGGAGTTCCGCGCTGGCATAACATTATTGAGGGTGGAGAAGGTGATGGTGGTAATAAGGACTTTGGTATTGTTGGTGTTTGGAATGTTTATGGTAACACTGGAGTTCAGATTTTCATTGAAGGAGTTGCTAAACACGGTTCTGTTGATCAGGATCAGTGGAGTTGAAAAGCTAAACTCTCCAACCAACCCTTTAGAGAGAGTCTCCAGCGATCCCAGTAATGATGAGCTTACATTCTGGTTTGTATTTGTATTCAGAGTTACCCAGGACTGTTTTGAATCACCTCCAATGATGGCATCAACTGCTGTAAGTACACCCTGCAGATGAAGAGACATTTAATTGTGAGGTTACAACCTCAGAAAGTCAGAAGTTTGTTGACATAACAGATACACTATATACTTTATTAAGAGGCTACAGAGAGTAAGTTTAACCTACCTTCATGACAGATTCACTGACATTATTTGTGGAAACATTTGCAACGGTGTTTAAAATGCTAACAACAGCTGATATGCTTGGAGGTGAATTTACAATTTGTGATTTCACTGCCTCGACAGTTTTACTTAGATCCTCCACAAAACCTGGCACTTTGGCCGGAACCAAATCCTAAAAGAAGAAAACATAGAAAATATAAAAACTTATGACACCACATTTTATTAGTATGAGATTGCAGACTGTTCAGGCAAATGCAGAGATGTTTCTATTTGGCCACTAAAAACAGTTATAGTAGTGCAGCAGGCTAAAAGCATGTGCTAGTTTTAGGGATAACCCTAACATGTTTTTTTTGGCCCAGATCCTAATCCCAGTCCTTTAATATTGTGTGTCTGCCATTAGAGAGTCCAATAGAATATTAGAATAGAATATAAATGTTGATTAAATGTGTATCTGACACATCTGACATAACAGCTGTAGCTGCTAAATCTGAAACACCTTACTTTTCACAAGCTTCTTTATCCTGATTTAAAACTATAAAGTTAATAAGCTAAAATTATTGATATGATATGAATAAAAGTTTTACTGGGAGACTGACTGAAATTGATATGATGTGATCATCTAGACAGAAGATGTATCACTTTTAGAAATACATAAACACTCTCCACTTGTGATTGCACAGCAGTGTTAAAGAGTGGATGTTCTTCCCTCAAATATGATCTTTGGCTGAGTGCAGACACCAGCTGAAAAGAGCACTTTAACCTGTCATCAAGTACTCATGGAATCAACATTAATTAGTGACAGCTGATATGACCTGCCATTAGCGACATTTGTCACTCTAACAATCAGTAGGTGCTAATAAATTGCTATTTGCTAATATTTGTTAGCATTGGAGCTCAGAGAATCTGTGAATTTTGTTCAAACTCAGAGTCACTCACTTGGTGACACATTATAACTGATTTGGTGTTAATAAGTAACATTGCCTGCATGTTGATATCCCAGATCACCTACCTGTGACTGAATGAATAATTGGTTGATTTTTGCTATGGTGCAGTTGTTCTGTAAGGTGATCCACTGTCCATTTTCTTGACACTGCGCAGTGTTGATCCCCACTTGATCTACAGGACATGCTACGCTTGATATGTCACCTACTTGTCCAGTCCCATACTGAGTATTGTTACATTTAAGATCTAAAGAGTTAAATAGTCAATTAGTGTTACACAAAGAGACAGTAAAAACAAAAAAGAAACAGTAGAATCACATTTCAAATGTTGCTCTTACTGATAGGGTTGAAAATGGTGAGCGTCGTTGTTTGAGAACTCGGTGGTTGATTCACTTTACATGTAAACTGCAATACTTGGGGCTGTGATCCGCTGCAGCTCATTGGATAATCATACTTGATGCAAGTTCCAGTAGTAGTGGAAGCTGAGGACACAAGGATTGAAATTAGTTTATAGCTGTGTCCAGCATGATCAGATTGAGGAGTTTTCAGCATTAGTTTATACTTACGTAAACTAGTTGGGCCTTGATACCACGTCACATTATAAGGGGACTGCACACAGCACGTAAGTGGTTGTATCTGTCCAACGTTGCACACAACATTAACATTACTCTGTAGTTGCACGATGGGAGCTTGTTTGATGTTATCTTTTGTTACATTTCCTTGTAGGATGACATTGATTGCTTGGCCAAACAGAGTACATGTGTAAAGTCCTGTGATTGAGGGAAGCAAGTATTAATGATTTTATTGGTATACTGTAAAATATATAAAAACAGACAACTGTAAAAATGTCAGTATTTCACTAAAGCTGTGACCATAGGTGTAGTGCTGCTGCAGTGCACCGCAATGACTCTCTGCAACTTTTTTTATAGAATAGAATATTTGCAGTTTGTATAATGCTGTTGAAATTAATTCACATACATTTTTGTAAGCGCTTGAAGATCAATCATTTCTAAACATGTAGGTTACTGAAGAGAGCCAATAAAAACAAATGGAATGGTCCAAATTGTCATTTTGACATTTAATATGTGTTGATTACTTCACAACATCATCTCATGCATTGAGTATCATGCAAGAAAACATTCCACCTTAAAAGTTGCTAGTAGCTGCCTTACAGCGGCACAGTAAATTACATTATTTAGTTTATTTAGTAGTTACATTTGCGAAGAAACATTGCAAAGCAAGCCTGTTAAACATGACCAGCTTGTGCTGCATCCACAATGCCTGCAGGAAATGACAGCTTGCTTAGTTATGTTTTAAAAGCCTAGCCCAGTGGTTCCAAAACGTTTTTTGCACCGCCCATTTTTTGGAGATAATTTGCTATGGTCGGCTTACTTGTGCCGTTTGATGTTGGATCGCCGTCTGTCACAAACTTGTCCATCTTAGTGGTGAAAAATTGTATGTTCATTCTTAAAACTTTAAGTGGCCCTCCTCTGTGGTGTTTTTTCTAGTAAAATTAGCACCATCGTCTGGACGACTTGACAGTGTAAACAGTGTTCACAGTAGCAGTAGCATTAGTTGACTAATGTCAGTAGAAACAATGGTTACATAATCTTTAAAACAAGCCACAACTTAACTGTGCGCATGCGTGCGTGTCAAAGATGTGCTGTGGTGCTTAACAAATAGCACTAAACCTCTGGCATATGGTCTCTCATTTGTAATATTGATAGGATTGTAAAGCAGGCAGAGGAATTCATTTCTCTGTCAACTTCAAAAAGCAATTCAAAGAACTACACTTGTACACATGAAAAGACAGTGTTGAAGCTTTTTTACCATATTTTGATAATTAAAATACCAAACTGACAAACAGTATGATGAAATGTAGAAGCCAATTTTAAATGGTGTGGAACCACTGTATTATGCGAACTGTATAATCATTTTGTGGTTACTGATTTCTTATTAGATTTCAAATTCAGCTATTTTTGACTTACCCATATCAAAAAGGATGACATTGGTAATTGTAAGATTAGAGTCCATGGTAGAATAAGATATGGTAATCCTTTTACTGTTAATTCCCAGTCCATCGAATGTCCACTGAGAGCCAGAAATTGTTCCTATATTAATGTTTGTAGGAAGGGGGCCACATCTCAGTATCATTGTGTCACCAGTATAAGTGACGCTTGGAAAGCTGATTGGAGTCAGGCCTTTGAAGAAAGAAAAGAGATAATTTAGAAAATCAATCAAGGTAAAAAAAAAAAGTAATACACTACTGGCTGTTAACTTACTGTTAAAAGATGCAGACACTGAGCCAATGACAGGGGCAATATTCGACAATGCATTTGGGAGGTTTTGATTTGCTTTGTACACTTCATTATTAACTTGTGTTGTCTGAAGAACAAAGTCTGTAATTATGCTTCCTGCCCTGTAAGAACAAACAAATACCAAAGTATGATAAAATGTGTTGGTATTCCTGTGTCCAAATGGTTTTAATGCCAGAATTATCATACCTGAATCCCTTCACAACAACACTGACAAATCCTGTGATTCCTCCATACTGCTGCCTTAACTATGGGAGAAATATGGTTAATAATATCCACATTTGAACATAACAAGTGAGAATTGGATATGGTGTTAACAATGCACTTACCACTGGAAGAATCTGTCCGGCAAGCATTGTGTATGAATTACTTGCTGGATTATTTAAGTCTGCTGTGAAGGTTTTGTTAAATGTGATTGACATTTGCAGACTGACCACATCTGTTGATTTAAAAAATACGAAAAACATGAGCAAAGATATAAACCTTGATATGTCAAGTTGCTGGTGGAATGTTAATATGGAGACCAACATTTAAATAGTATTAAATTCTACTGATTAAATGGTAGATCATTTAACTAAATGTACTCTGGTAGCCATGTCTCTCTTTTTATTCTTTGTGTATCAAGTCTCATATCAGCAGTTAATTCCAATGTGTAGAACAAAGTTGACAGACAATAAAATATACAGTATGTGCTGTCTCTATTAACTGATTACTATCTGTTAAATTATTGACAGATGTCAATTGAGTACATATTACATATTTGGGAAGGAGACAAAAAAATGTTCAGCAAGCCAAAACGTGCATCCTTGCAAGATAAAAGGGACTTCTGCAAGACTACACTACATTAAACACTACATTAAACATTCTATATACAATATTCGTACTTAAAAGCCATCAGCTGAACTACAGTCTTCCGTCTGGCTGTTACAATGCTGTGTGGGCATCACTTGCTCAGTCTCTTTCTGAACGCAGGAGGAACTCACATGCACTGACATGCACGCGCTGCCAGACCAGCAACAACACACAGAGGAGGGGTGACGTCATTCTCTGAGCAGGACACCATTACTCCACTATATATTTACATAGCAAATAGTTGTTTGCTAGTATATTAATGTTCAATTTATCAGAGATGACATTTTTCAGGAATTTAAAAGCAGTTAATAGCAATATAGCAATTAATACATCTTCATTGAACAAGTGAACAAGCTGTCCTGTAGGTGCCTGTTGTGGCCGTGATTTGAAAGATGTATCAGACATTACAGTATAATGAAATGTTTTCACTTATAGCCACCAAATGGCACAATGGGAACAGTGGTGTGTAAACTGTAATCCATAATACAAAATATAATTTGAGATGATCATAGAGCAATCCATTGTCCTTACTCCCTTTTTATCAACAAGACAATACCTTGAGCATTCGGTGTAGTAGGACTTCCTGTGGTTGTTGACAGGGTAGTAGTAGTAGTTGTGCTGGCAGAGGTCGTGGTGGGTATAGTGGTAGTAGTAGCATTGGTACTAGTAGTTGTTGTGAGGGCTGTGGTCGAAGCTGGAGTAGAGGGAACTACTGATGTTGGGGAGCTAACTGTGGTATTTCGACTCGTCATGCTAGTAGCTGAAAATGTGACAGTTTAAACATAAGTTTCAGTTACTCAAAATGTCATCAAATGTGCAAAGAGCAGAGGAGTTTGTCAACTATTAGTAAATACTATGGATCAAAGCAGTGGGTTTTGTAACAATATGCATATTTCACATTGACTTTAATGAATATATAATAATAATAATATTATAACATGTTAAAGTATTGTAACAATTGTTGTTGTTGTTGTTACAGTTGTTGGTGTTGCAGCATTTGTCGCAAAACAGATTCCAAAAGAAAATATGTTGAAATTAAATTTGAAGAGTATATTTCCAAATATCTACGAGTAACAATAATTGTAGAAGCACTAAGCACTGAATCTGCAGACAAAAAACATTTTATGATAATGTGAAAATTTTTGCTACATATTTAACGATGACAATGATTTTTAGGCATTTATGTGTAATAATTGTTTTCAGTTTTGTGGCAACTGCTGTGTAAAAGTACAATCCTTAAAGTGAATATGAATTACTGAGAAGTTTCAAACAAATAGTAACCACGAAAGTGTTACCCTACCCCTTATGTCACTAATAACCAATGTTATTGGTGTAGATAAGGGTGTTGTAGTGTTTCACTGTGTTGTAGCAATAGGCGTTGAATGTGCAAAGATCATTTTACAATCGAATCCAACTGCTTGCAATAAAAACCTAAATTATTCTAGCCCAAATGACTTACTGTAATGGTTTACTACATATTTACTTAACAAATGTGTGTCACATACCTCTAAGTTAAACACTAAATGCAATGTTATAACAAGAAGGGACAGTGGAACAATTCATGGTGATTTAGGTGTTCAGAAGAACAACAATAACAATGATGTAGTTGGTGATTCAGCAAAACCATTTTATGATCTATTATTGAAACCAAAAGAAAACTAAATAATTCAAGTTGTGGTAACTGTTGTGTTCACACCTGTTGTAGCAACTTCTGTTGGAGTTGCAGTTGTTGTGGTGTTCATATATGTTGTAGCAACAGGTGTTGAATCTGGAAAGACACGAGTAAATGTTAAATGTTATTTAACATTTGTTTAAAATGTCTCAGCAATTTCATCTTGACTAAGGGAATGTTACTCCATGCATTATTTCTAAAAACGTACTGGTAACTGCAGTTGTTGGTGACATTGTGGGTGTTGTGGTGTTTGGATATGTTGTAGCATTAGGTGTTGAATCTGAAAAGACAATTTTATTAGTATGCATTATTAAAAACAATGCTTAAAGTATCTGCCTTGGTATAACAAGAAAGAACACTGGAACTATTCTTGGTGTAGTTGCAGGTGTTGCACTGTTTGTATCTGTTGTAGAAACAGATGTTGAATATTTTATTTTTTACAACAATCCATATCAAACTGAAAAAATCGTTTAAGTTTAACACATTACCCCTACATATAACTACATGACTGATCGGCTTTGAACGTTAATTTATTGAATTAAAGTGCAGTGGTCTTTGTCGCTCTGACGGTTTTTAGTGCACAAATACCCGCTGTAAGTAACTGCATGAATATTAGGTTTAGTCTCCATCTGAGAAACTTTTAAATTGTTGCACAAAGGAGCTACTTTTGAAGCTTGTTGAGCATTATGACATGGAGGTGGGGTCACACCGGTCAAAGAAATAAATGGTGTTTTGTAATTTACGCTGATGTACAAGAGACAGTGTTAGTGAGTCTGTAGTTTCTCCTGCAGTATATTTTACGTTTGAGCAGCAAAAAGAGCTGTTGCAAATAGAGAGGGATAAATTGGGTATAGAGAAAGAACAGCTAATGAAATCTTTGGAAAAAGAAAAACTGGGCTTGCAGCAGTACCGCTTGAACTTAATTAGGGTAGGTAAGCAGTCAGGTAATGCTGATATGGAGGGTTCAGGTGATTCTGTTCCATCTGCTTCAAGGCTGAACATGTTTGATGTCTGGGGTAATGTCTGTCTAGTACCAAAGTTCGATAAGCGATCCAGACACTTTTTTCTTCCTTTTGAACATGTTGCTAATGCAAGGAGTTGGCCTGAACATGACAGTGTGGTTATGTTGCAGTCGGTATAGACAGGCAAAACTCAGGCAGCTTTTTTGGCACTTAGTGCAGTGGACAGCCAGAAATATTCTTATATTATAACATGTTAGAGTATTGTAACAATTGTTGTTGTTGTTACAGTTGTTGGTGTTGCAGCATTTGTGGCAAAATAGATTTCAAAAGAATATATGTTGAAATTAAATTTGAAGAGTATATTTAGTATATTTCCAAATATCTACTAGTAACAATAATTGTTGAAGCACTAAGCACTGAATCTGCAAACAAAAAACATTTTATGACAATGTGCATTGCTGACATAAAACAAAAATTATATAAATTATTGTCATTTTAAATACATTTTTATCATCCTATATCATTGGAGACAATAAAACACAAAATATTGAAGGCCACATCAAAAGCTATACTGTTGCAATTGTTTGTGTTGTGGAACTGTAAGGTACTTCTAAATCCTAAGACTTCTCCATCTATTCTATAAACTTACTAGCAAATATTGTTGTTGGTTAAGTTGTTAGTGTTTTAGTGTTCAAATATGACCGTGGTTTCCAGCTTAAAATGTAAAAAAACAAAGACAATCCACCCAGATCACCCACGGTGATTTATAATGAAGCTATTTAATGAAACCTTTTTTTCTAAAAATGTACTGGTAACTACAGTTACTGGTGAAAATGTGGGTGTGGCGATACAATTGTTGTTGATGTTGAAGTAACTGTTGAGGTGTTCACATATGTTGTAGCAACTGTTGTTAAATTTGTCAAGACCATTTTATAATTAAGTATATTTAACTGAAAAGTGAAGGGTAAACAAGGAAGGGTAATGAAAGAATGATTTTGCAGCACTTACTTGTTGGTAACATTGTGGGTGTTGTAGCAATAGATGTTAAATCTGAAAAGACCATTTTACAAACATATATTACAGCTGGGAATAGAAAACAAAATCATTCACGCTCTGATCACTTCCTGTATAGTTGTACTAAATTTGAATGAACAAGCACGTCACATTACACACTAACTAGCTTGTTATAATAAGAAAGGAAATTCTGGCAATCCATGGTGTTAATGAATTTAAGGGGACGTTTTAAAATCATATTATTTTTATTGCTCAACAAAAATCAAGATTATTCAAGACCAGATCAGTTTCTACAATTTTTGCTACATATTTAACGATGACAATGATTTTTAGGCATTTATGTGTAATAATTGTTTTCAGTTTTGTGGCAACTGCTGTGTAAAAGTAAAATCCTTAAAGTGAATATGAATTACTGAGAAGTTTCAAACAAATAGTAACCACGAAAGTGTTACCCTACCCCTTATGTCACTAATAACCAATGTTATTGGTGTAGATAAGGGTGTTGTGTGACCTGATGGTGTTTTGCATCCTACCTTAGGTTGCCACCTATATCACTGATTGTGGAGTAGGATCTGCCTCTGAAGCTCCTACACTAGTAGTAGAATATGTACTGACACAAAGTTAACTTTGGGGAAAAACTGTAATAATGCTCCTGTGAAAGCAGTTGGTCTTGCTGCAAAATGTTATTGTTCTGAGTCTGCAATAATGAGTTGCGATCTGTGTATGGTTGGTTTTAATCAAGGGTGTAATTACTGTCATGGTAGAGGACATTGCAAAGCAGAGTGTCCAGTACTAAAGATCAGGTGGTAAACAGGTGAAACCAGACACTCTCAATGTTCCAGTTAGGAAAGTTCATGTTGTCTCGGGGGAGATGCTTCAAGTTATACCTGTAGTTCGTGTCAGATGAGTGTCTCTCTCACTGGTAGTGATATCAAAGTGCCTGTGAAAATTCTACGGGATTCCGGTGCAAAAGATTAATTTATTCTAGCTTCTGTGTTGCCTTTTTCTCAGGAGTCTGAAACTGGTAATTGTGTTCTAGTATAGGGAATGGTTTAATTACTCTGTGTTCCTTTCCACCACGTCAGTCTGTCTTGTGGCCTTGTTGATGGCAATGTTTACATTGGGGTTCCTCTTTGATGAAGGAACAAAATTCTTGTGTGGTGATGCGGACTAGGACAAAAACTGTGATGGATTCACCAGTTCAGGAGGGAAAGTGATTTGACAATTGATGTACATGTTCCTGAATCTGTCCCTATCTCCTAATTAGTAACTTATCACTTATCATCTTTGAGTGAGCTGTTTGACAAGGGATGAACTAGCAGTGAATGTAAAAGTGAAGCTTTTGGGATTTTTCTGCAGAATTAAGTGTTGGTCCATATGTAGGGGTACCAGAGTTTTGATGGTGTGGATGATCCTGTTGTCCAAATAGTCGTGCCAACTAAGTATCGAAATGAAGTGTTGTAATGACCACACAGGGCATTTGGGAGTTAAGGAAACATACAGCTGACATTAAGATTAACAGGTAAGCCAAATCAGTCTATTAAGCCTGCCCCACTTTCAATCTCCAATCCCTGCCGTGGAAAACCCATTCAAGCATTTGATCATTGATTGTGTTGGGCATTTGCCTAAGTCCAAGGCCAGGTCAGTGTATCTGTTGACAGTGATGTGCCAGGTCACACATTATCCTGCCACCTATCAATGGCGTACAATCACAGCTAAGTCAGTATTTAAGGCTTTAACTCAGTTTATTGTCATATTTATTCAGAGTGACCAAGGGTTGAACTTTTCATCACATTTGTTCTCACAAGTAATGAAGTAATTAAATATCAAACACAACCAAGCATCAGCTTATCATGCACAAAGCCAAGGTGCTTTAGAACGATTTCCTCAATCTCTCAGGTTGTTGTTGCAAACATATTGCACAGGAAGCGACAGTGCTTTGGGATGAGTGGATCGCTGATAAACCCCTCCAAACTTAAACATGGGCTGTATGTCTGGTCAGTTGGCACAAGAAAAGCTGGAAACATTTCAAGCTTGGATGAAGCACATGTATGACCAGCGCTCTGAGGCCTGTCACTTTGGTGAAGGTAACCAAGTACTAGCTTTATTATTATATAAGGCATATAAGACATATTAAGGACATTTGAAAAAGGCAAAAGTAGTGAAATAATTATTTTAAAGCACTAAATTGTGTAAATGTTGGAGTTGCACTTGTTGTGGTGTTCATATATGTTGTAGCAACAGGTGTTGAATCTAGAAAGACATGAGTAAAAGTAAAATCCTTTTATGGCAATAGGGGTTGGTGTTATGATTGCAGTAGTGTTCTGCATTGGTGCAACTGTTGTGGTGTCTGTAAGTTTAAAAGAGCCTCAAAAACGGTTGTTTGCTGTAATGCAAGGATAACATGACACCAAGAAAAAATGCCAAACGTGTCTGACTGTCATAGCTTGGATAACATACCAGAAGCACAATGGATCAGAATAAATAAGTTGACTGAATAGGTAAAACATGTTTGGTGATATAAACTACTGTAGTGCAGAATGAATACCCAACAATTAATACAGGGCTTTTGTTAATGTTGATTTGAACGTTCTTATTGTCAGCCTTACTTGTTGGTGATGGAGAGGATGGAGAGGGTGTTGTAACAGGACAAGCTGTAAAGTCTGTAAAGATAAAAAGACAGAAGTAGATGTGAACTACAAACAAATATGGACACTGACACTTCTTTGTTAAGTTCCACTTTCTGCTTGTTTC
>JAVQJL010071111.1:0-27154 GCA_036024295.1 Nannoperca obscura | reverse complement strand
TATTTTCTATTCATTTCACAACGTATGGTGGTGAATAAGTGTGACTTTTCATGGAAAACACAAAATTGTTTGGGTGACCCCAAACTTTTGAACGGTAGTGTGTGTGTGTGTGTGTGTGTATATATATATATATATAATCTTTGAATAATAGCGCACAGAGATTCCTAACTGGTGACATCTTTAGGAATCTTTACTAAGACTTGTACAGGAGTGTAGGTTCTGGTAGAAGATTTGTGCTTTCTTCAGATATATATATATATAAAAACCTTGTAAGTGTTGATTAAACAGCAGCCTACGAAAGTAAAATCACCACCTCTCTAAAACAGTTTAAACTAAAACTGAACATTGTAACCTTCATGAAGGAGGGGTTTATTGCAGAGCTGTTGTTAGACAGCATTAGCTGTAGCTTGGTGGACCAGATAAACGTGTAAGTGACAAAAATCTGACGAGATAAGTCAATATGATAAAATTTACATGATCGCAACCATACTCCCTGCATGGACAGAATATACTAAAAGGGAAAACAGGCATTGTAAAAAAGAAGGGATTTCTTGACGATTATTGGACTTTAAAAGTCTCCATCCAGCTCAGCCTAAAGATCTTTACTGAATCTTTGGAGGAACTGAAACAGCGGCACACAGAGTCTAAACAAACTGCTATCTCTAAATAAATTCGCTTGAAACTGAGCTGATAGAGTTATCACAATAAAACTATCGGTTTAATGTATATCGACAGAAAACTCAACAAATGTTTACCTCACATGTATCCAGCCGGTGTTACCGTTAACTCCGTCCGGGGCTTCTCCTGCCGACTTTCCCTTCCGCAGTTGTTTCCGTACTACCGAAGCGTTCCGCTGTGGTTTAATTAATCATGAAAGGCTTTAGAAAAACACAAATAAAGACATTAAGGGACGTCAGCACGTGTATTTATGGATTTTTTAAAATTATGACCGGTAATCAATAGATAAATTATTATTTTTCTCTTTTTCAGGTCAAAACCGTAGTAATAATTTTGGATCACCAACAGCTGTGACATATACGGCTTTCCTATGTAGAGGGGACTCTTCACATTTCCAGGTCGGACAGGGTTTCGTTTCGTGTCTATTAGCAAAAATACATCTCTAATGTGTATTTTTAAAATGCAGATCTACAACATTTTGCGGTTGTTGTAAAAAACAGAAAGGCACACTGTCTGAACCTTTTTTCACAGAAACAGTCCCCCCCCCCCCCCCTCCGACACGGGAGAAATGGTAGAGTCCAGAGGGCGCGAGGCTCCAAACTGTTTTGGGTTGTCAGGGTAAAATAACGTGAATCAGGTAAGAAACAGCGTTTCATTTCTCTACAAAAATGAATAACACCCTTTTATATGTGTGGATTTGGTACTTTAAAGTATAAGTTATTTAAATAAGTCGACATTCTAATGTAAACGAAGTAAATCTTAA
Source organism: Nannoperca obscura (assembly GCA_036024295.1). Lineage (NCBI taxonomy): Eukaryota > Metazoa > Chordata > Actinopteri > Centrarchiformes > Percichthyidae > Nannoperca > Nannoperca obscura. The sequence goes on along the minus strand of JAVQJL010071111.1, from coordinate 25,713 downwards.
CTCCGCCTTGTTTAATGTTTTTGCTAAAATCGTCGTCGTTTTAACTGTTAGCTTGATTCGACTGCTGCTGTGAATAAAATGAACGTAACCCAAGTTACCTTGTTGACAGCGTATTTCTTTTATAATTTGGACAGTCAGCGACGCATAAAGGAAAAACGGCCTCTTTATTTATAAGTTAGCAGACTATCAGAACCTATTTAAATGGAGGATGGTCCCATATTCATAGTATTTTGTCATCATAGGTCTATATCAGTAGCTTTACAGTGAACAGTCAAGTCTCAGATAGCATCATTTCACCTCCTCCATATATTATACATTATATATTATTTACACCCTTTACCAGTTAACAGTAACAGTTGTCTTATTAGTCTGTTTATTTATTCCAGTGTTTTTATGCTGTCCCCTTCACCCATTGAATCTTCCAAATGTTGTTTTATTATTATTATTTTATTTATTTATTGAATCAGTCGGAGTCTGTCCTTCCAGATGGAGGAGAAGATGAGTGAGGAGAACATTGAGGAGGTGAGGGTGCTGGAGGCTCAGATTGAGTGTCTCCAGGCTGAAGTGGCAGCGCTGCAGCGCCAACAGCAGGACAACCACAAGGACATCTCATTCCACTACAGAGGACAAATGCAGAATGCCATGTGAGTTTCATTTTAAATCTCTCACACCTTTTTCCACTTTTCAACCTGTAGCATACAACTTTCCATCTTACAATCTAGTTTTCCCATTGAACTTACTATTAATTACACCTGGGTGGTGCAGTGGGGTGGGGTTAAGTAGAAAATGGTAAGTAGAAGTGCTGAACTGATGTAAATGAACTGTTGTCTGTCTCCACAGGTCGTATATGTGTGGCCGGAGACAGGCAGGAGGGAAGGAGAAGGTTCTGTCCAGTCTGAAAGAGGAGGTGGAGGAGCTGGAGGAGGATCTGAAGCAGCAGACACAGATGAATGGCATCAGCCTGAACAGCTGCACCACAAAGACCCTGCACAGCAGTAAGAGCACAGCATTGTCTGAATCCACCAACGTCTCTTTTCGTACATTTTATACATTCAATGAATCAGGAAAACAACCAGAAAATTAATTGATCAAAAATTGCAACCTTAATTTTTCACATGTACAATATATTGTTCCTATTGTTTACCCATCGAGTTACTACAGTTTAGTACCTTGTTCCCATGCTTATTATCAGCATGGCTACACATCAGAAATGTTGTTTGTATCATGCAGAAGCAGCGTTAATCGCATTCTGTTGCTTTTCATACTATTCCACTGATCCACAGTTGGTAACATGCCACATAATGTACCAACAAAGGTAGGAGAGGAAGACCGCTGGCATTTAAACAATACAGTATTTCAAATATTTAAAACATCTGATTTATAAATGTTTTGAGGAAAGAAATACATACAACGGTTTTGTTTGACCTCAAAACCACACTTTACACGTAACTTTACAAGATGTTTTCCAGAAAACTACACAGAGCAACTTTTAATTAGGTCCTTCGTGCTATAATAATGAACTTACACTGGCGTGTGTGTGTGCGTGTGTGCGTGTGCGTACTCCCACCTTTAGGTGGCAGTAAGCTGGTCCAGCAGCTCTGTGTATCTGGTCACTGCTCTGAACTGGCCTTTCAGGTGGAGTTCCAGCTGTCTGAGGTCAAGGTGAGTCATTTCATTGTTCAAATAACCTGTTGAACAGACAGAGGGTCTCTGGTCCACCATTCCTGTTGGATGATAAAGATGCTCCATCTGTCACCCCGTCGCCAAGGCACCTGATAAGTGGAGTTGGTCGAATACCCCAATCTCAATAAAATAATATTTTCCACAATATTATTACAAACTGCTGTATAGAAGAGATTATTGTTGGATTTAGATTTGTGTAAAAAAGATTTTAAAGCACACATGCGTATGCTTTACCTACGTGCAATTTATTGTCTCAGCTTTTGGTCAAGCAAAGATCGATGTTTCTTTTGATTAACACTCATTTTTAAATTCTGCACAGTTTAGACTTGTGTTTGTGATAAGTCTGTGGATCTACACCAAACACATTTTTAGAAAGACAAAAGCCACGATGAACATGTTTCTAGTAACACTTGTGTTACTGAACGTTACACACCTGTTGTTGACTGTTATTGGGCGCTGGTGCTGTGTTCAGCCAGCAGAGGGCGACAGAGGGTCATTCTCTGTGCTTCACTGATGAGACACCAAGTGCACTGTTGAGATTATAGCAGCTGTCAGACATGCACAACACACAAATCCAGTCTTCAGTGTCATCACACATCAGACCAAACTGCCCCGGAGGAACAAACAGTATCAGGGGGTATTAGGTAAAGTCATGCTGCTGTCAACAATAACTTTTCATCTCTTCAGCATAAAAGCCCTCTCCTACACGTGTTTAGTATTTTGTGACTCCCACCAAGTGAGAGTTTAGATTAAAGAAGTCTAAATGAGACTTTTATTGTCATTTACTAATATGCAGTAATATGACAATCTTTTTCAATTATTTTGATTCTAGTGCTGATGTGTTTCAATAATAATACTAAATCATTTTATCCATACCTTTTGTTTGAGAAATATTAACATGTTTTTCTCTAAGACACTTTTTTGTTAAATGCTATCAAAACACAAGCAGCTATACATGATCTCAAATAAAATATTAATAAAAAAATAAAATACAGTATTTAACAACTGGCACAATATTCAGTATTAATGTGATCTGCAAACCTGCTTCGTGTAGGTCCCACAGTCTTCTGGTTTTCATTCTCACTGGACTAACCAGCAGAACAGCTGGGTTCATTGAATCATGTCTGGCTCATAATGATAGTTTTTCTCCTGATGTTTTGACTTGCTTTGATAAAGACATTAATTATTTGGCCGTGTGGTGAGTCATTTTGTAAGCACACACTCTCTTCTTACGCTTTTATTATAGTTTGATTCATACTTGCGTTTTATGTTGCAACATAATGTGAGCTAATACAACTTACAGTAACCTTAAAAGTGTTTTGTTAGTGTTACCCTTTCCAAACCATTCAGATATGATTTATGGCTCCCCAAATATGGAAGAGTTTTCTGCTTAACATGGAGTTTATGTTTAAAGGAATAGTTCAACATTTTGGGGAAAAATGCTTCTTTCTTTCTCAGAATACAATGTTCAGATGAATCTTAATCTCACATCTCTGTTAAGTACAAAGCCGGAGTCAGGATGTGGTTAGCCTAGCTTAGCATAGAGACTGGAAGCAGGGGGAAACAGCTAGCCTAGCTCTGTCCAAAGTTACAAAATACACTTACCAACAAAAGAGATTACAACTGAACATGTATCTTGATTGCTGTTGAACTGGATTGGGTTATACAGAGAGGGGGTTTCTGTTATTTTGCCAACTGAGTGTATTTCTTGTTGATTAAACACCTCTGTCTTCTCATTCACCGATCATGAGAAGCTTCATTTAATAACACATTTATCACTGCACTAAGTGAAATCATCAGTACTTAACTGAGTAACTGAGGGTGTATTTGTCCTGCAGGAGGGTGAGAGAGCTGAGAGGACGATCAATGATCTGAACGTGGTGGTGGACGCCAGCGACCTGCAGAACTTCAGCAGTTTCCTGTCTGGGTAAGAACTAATGCTGCAGACTGATGTTAAGCTCATGTGGGAAACAAGATCTTCCTCCCCGTGGAGTTCTTTTGAGTTGTCGCAGCTCTGCAATGGACTTCTCTTCTCGTAGTCAGGCTTGATAACTTGTTATAATCAACATTAATCAATCAAAGAAATAGTGTAAAAATGCATCTCTAGTCTATTCAACGGACTGATTTCATTCATTTCTGATCAACAATCAGAATCAGATGAATAAATCGCACCCTCAAGCTCCAGTACACACTACATCACTGAACCTGATGTGATGACACGGGTCCACTGAAGGTAATGAATAAATGTTAAGAGAGAGGTTGGTGTAAAAGGTCTACGACAAGGATGCTGCATTACTGTAATATTTTACCGAACTATGTAGCAACACATCACTAGATTTATGACTTCTCTGCTTCCACAACACAAGACGCATGAAGGCGACATTGCTTCTATCGGTTAAACATCGACCTGCAAGCCAGACATCACAGCAAAACAGGAAATGCATTCTTGAAATCGTTGGTCGAATGGGCTTCAGTTGTGACAGAGAGACTGAGAAAATACTCACAGAAACTGGTGCAGATGTGACTGGAGATTAACACAGTGTATCCCATAAAACATGGGATCTACGTTGACCAAAAGTCTGTGGACAAGTAACCGTTTACATCGGGATGAACTGGAACTCCGACTGAGCCAGACCTTTTCACCCAACGTCCGCATTGGACCTCACTAGAACACAGAACGGAGCAAATCCGGTCAGGTTAAAAAATGTGGCGCCCATGGTTTTAGAATCACATGTTCAACCATCACTTATGGCCGTAATGTTCAAGTGTCCACAACCAGAGGACTCGTCTAGTCCTCATGTGTGAATCAGCCATCAGGTTACTTGGTGTGTTCGGACTGAAACCCAGTGGCCGGTCAGGTTGTCGTGTATTTACACGGCGTGTCTGCTCCGTCCAACTCTACATATTAAATACTGCATATTTTTCCTGTCAGGGTGAAGCCGTCTGTTTAGTTCAACTCAAGTGTTTATTAAAGTAGAAGAAGATCGTCCAGCTGAACCTCCTCATCACGCGTCCACTTGTCCTCTTTACTCACAAACAACAAGCCTTTCTCACGGCAGACAGTTTTGACTTGTCAAACCCAGGTGTAGCTCATTAAATTCATAATGGCCACATTCCATTTAGGTGTGCCGGCTTACTGGCACACCGGCCTATAAATGGAGCACAGCCATCATTAATATTAGTTACACCTGTTCTTGTCCTTTTAGCATTAACAACCAATGTCAACAGCAATCTGTGTGATTATGTGTAAATTGAAAAACCAACAATTGGACCTATGTCCTAATTGCAAAATATTTCTCTATTATTATTATTATTCCGCCGCATTTTTTACAGATGAACTAGTGGGAATGGGGAGCTTGTAGCTTCTATATTCAAGGTTTTCCAGGACATTTTCTCTGTTCGAATGCTGACAGTATTCACCTGAGCACGAAGAGCACCTGCCTTGTTCTTGACTCCTGTTAGATCCAAGTGAAGCTCTCAGTTGTTTATATAAACTGTTAATGTGCTCAAGTTTGTGACCTGATGACCACAGTCTGCCAGAAAGCGTCTGTTCTGTCAGTGGATCAGCACCAACGAGCAGAAGCCTGATTTGCTCTACATCTGAGGCCAAACGACATCTGGATCGTATGGTCCAGTCTGCAGAATCTGGCAACCAACAGATGGAAAAATACTGGAGATAATGATTCTGAAACACTGTGCGCTCTCTCTCGCTCTCTCGTCCAAATCAGACTGATCATCTTTGTTAAATCAAGCTGGTCTGAACTATTGAAGATAAACACAGACACTGATTTTTATTGGTTATTTTTTTAGCAGACACATGTTGTTTCCACGTCCGTCCTGCTGTCTCCCTGAAGTGGTTTCTTAACTTGTATTAGAATTTAAAGTGACGCTGTGGCTGCACAGTTTAACTTCAGTCCTCTGTCAGTGTCACGCCAGATGCATCCAGCCACAGTCAGAATCACTACAGTTACACGTGTGACACTCAATAGACTCAATTTTGTTTATGTTTAGGTTGATTTTGTCAGACGCCATGATTAAGCCGCAAAAAGCTGTTTAACACACAGTGTAGTTGATCAGAGAGCGGGGGGGGGGGGGGGGACGCACAATGTTTTCACATGAAAACAGCCAAGTAACCTCACTTTAATCCAACTGATTGTTAGCAAAACAGTTAAACACTTGTCGGCAATTGACTGTTCTTCAGTGCATCGTGGGACGAAGCTTAGAGGATTCAAGGCAGACTAGATGACATCAAACGTCCCCAGGAACCTTCGCCATTAAACCGCAGGGCTGCTGTTGTGATGAGGGGATCCAAGCGGTTGAAGAAATACTGATCCAGGCTGTCGGGTTTCTGAAGTACAGTTTGTGTTTCCTGGTCTCTGGCTGATAGTATGAAGCCAAACAGAGCTGAGGTCAGGACAGCAGCAGGAGATATCAGTCATCTCCGAAGCCAAAAGGGAGATTTACTTTCAAGACCGTTGTTGCTTTAAGGTTTAAGGTAATACATTGATGTATTTTGGACAATGTCGTTTTGCTGTGTAGTAATAAATTAGAATTCAGAAGTTTTTTTTATAAGGGTAGGCCTGCAACATCCACTTATTGTAAGAACATCATGATGTTAAAATCAAAGAAATCATCTTCAGAAGAACATTAATGTGATTTGTAAATTTTATGGCAATCTATGGTGACCAACTTGATGTGAGTTGCTGCTCACATCTCAGATTTTCTGCTTGTGTTGCGCTCATTAACGTCCGTTTCCCCCGTCTGAGCTTTGTTTGGCGGGATGAAGAACGGGGACATCATCTTCCTGTGCCACAAAAATGATGCGTGTTGACGAGCTGGCTGCAGGTTGTTGTAACTTGACTTACAGAAATAACATCTGAAATCAACATGTACGTTACCTACTACTAGTGCAAATATGCAAAGCGATCAATTATTCTCAAAGTGATCAAAGTGTTTCCGCTGTTGTAAACACATTTTACTGCTTATTTGGCATGACTAAAATAAAGCTCCTAAAATGTTCCAACCCACACATCTCATTAGAATCACTACATGATAAGACTTTTACATTTAAAACCTTCTTCATCATTCTGAACCAGCAGGACAAAATCAGTTCAATACAATATCAAACCAAGGATCTCTCTCTCTCTCTGGTAATGCTCCATTATATGGGAGGGTGCTGCCATGTTTCCATCAGCTCTGTGTGGAATAACAGTCGTCTGGAAACTTCACCCGGCTGCCGTCTAGCCCCGGGCCCCCATGGAAAACTCTGGAAAGCCTTTCACAGAATGTCCCAGGCTCACTCAGACAGCACACACCAGACCAAGACAGATTATATTTTGTGCTACTGTGATATACAGCATACTGTATATAAAGAGGAACCCACAGAAGTCATTCAGATTGAAGCCTTGCAGAGAATAAAGCATTTCATTGCACTGAAGGCCACCTTTATATAAGATCCTATAATAAAATATACACCAGTAAGAAAACATCAGTACAATCAACAATAACATACATCTATAACAAAGCATAGCTTAAGCCTTTTTAACTGGACTTTATATTAAAATGGCAGAACTGTGAAAGTGAAAAGAATAAAAAGCAAAATCTTGATTACAAAGTTTTCCCTTCCCAGATGATTCATTCATGGTTCCCAGACAATGTCTCCTAATGACTTTGATAATCCTACGACTTTTCCTCGAGTGCCACGAGTGGGTGACATTTTCATTTCTCCAAAACTTTGTTTGATGACCAAATACTTGCAAAACAAATCAAGCTGCTCCTCTGCTAACGTGCTCCTCACACTACGCCTCCCATATAGACACATTGTTAGTCTTGTCCCTGAATTACCTTTAATAGCCCCCTCTCGGATGTGTTGTATTACTTAATATTGACATCCACTTTCCATTTAAATCATCATCTTTGAGGGGGAAGAACCAATAAATTCCCATTTAAATCTTTTAATGATGTGTTCAATGTAATTTCAGGGTGGAGGAGAGCAAGGATCTTCTGCTGTTCTTCAGGACTCTCAGGACTTTCTCAGACAGGTGTGAGGACCGGCGCAGAACCTTCCAGCACTTCCAGGTAAGTGATGACAAACCTGCACCGAAATTAACTTAAAACTAGCAACCCTCACCCTCACACACCTGCTTTCAATGGTGCTTCATTTGTATGGGACAAGATGCATCAGTCCGTCCTGAGTTCTGTCTGCTGGGAGACGGTTGGGAGATGGTCAGTCAGCGTGAGGGCAGACAGACCTAAAACAAGAAATTAAAAGATTTAATTTAATCTTTAACCTCTGTTAATCCTTGTTGGGTTTCACCCTCGTCCATCTGTGGAGGAGCATTGTTGTCCAACTTTATATACTATAAGGTCGATACATAGGTAGATAGTAGATACTCAATATGTAGACATTTCCTGGCATTATCTGAAAACTCTAATTTGATTTGAAGTGTAGTGCCAGTTGTCGCCTTTTGTATGTGGGTTTTTGGCTGTTGTCGTCATTTTAAAGTTTAAAGATGTTTCCCAGCTCTATGTCAATGATGAAGATATAATGATACCTCCAAAAAGTGCTCCTTTATACAGAGGCCATTGTTTGTAAACTGCTTAGATTCAGTAGAAAAGTAGAAAAATCAGGTCAACGCAGTGTGTGTGAATTAGTGTCGTTATGGTTAATGTCAGGGTGGGACTTTATTGAAGCGGTAGCAATAAAATGTCAAATAGTAAATGAAGCTGCACAAGCAGTATGGAACTTATTCTCCTGTTTACTTGGAGAATGTAACGTTCTGCCAAGTTGGCCGGCCTGAATCAGGATTAACCCACATTTTCCATACTGGCCCCTGTCCTCTAAACTCTTATTTTGCTTTAGTTGCATTTTCTTCAATGTTATTATGGAAAAAATGTAATTCCTATTGTGAGCATTCTGCTGTAATGTGGGCAGTGCCTAGTATGCTGATTTCCATGCTTTAATAACACACAGACATGAACATGTATTTAGGAGAGTAAACAAATAAAGATATAAATCACAAAGAATTTACGTACAGTCCAGGCCAGGAATCTTAACATTTTTGCTGCTGGTAGACCACAACATTAAACAGCCGGTCACTACAGGACTGCAGGCATTTACAGGCATGTGGCCAATCACTGATTGGCATTTCTCCATTGAGGACATACTTGTGTTAAATGTCTCGGCACACAGATGCACAAACATGCACACACTCTACAGTCAGCCGTTAGGAATGGTGTAATGCAGTTAGTGTGTTTGTTGTGCTAGTTGTGTGGCTGAAAGACGGTGATATTGTTCACTATCAACACTTTGCAGGAAATAAGAACTTAACAATGTTAGTTATAGCTCTAATGATTTTTTAAACATTTGTAAACAATATATTGGTCAATATTTGCTTCTTGATTTAACATAACATTTTGAGACTTGTGATGAAGCTGACTGTAGGTACTGATTAAGACATTTTACAGTGTAAAAATAAGCTCTGCCATGGTCTGTGGTGGACGAGCAGCGTAACAACGACACTTTCAAAATGACCTCAAACAACTCTTTGATATTTCTGTACTGACATTTTGTGGCGTTTATCGGTCGATTGCGCTGATTCTGACATTGTGCCTTCATTGAAGTTTAAATCAAAGGACTGAAATTATCCAAAAGTCTCTATCTTGTATTGTACTTTCAGTTGAAAACTTGAGTTCTGTGGGATGTAATGAATGTTTAAGTTGTGTGTGGGCTTGTGTTTTTATTCTTTGACCACGAGAATAGCGGTTCTTTGTTCAGGTGTGTTATGGTGTGGAGATAAATATGTAGTTCTGTGTTAAGGGGATGTAGTGTAGCTATGGCAGGTACATTTGTAGGCTCCATTGATGCCTAGTAGCTGACGGACATCTCCTCAAAAAGGCCACTGCACGTTGGAGTTCTGGCGATACCACGCAGATTGCTCAGATTGTGTTTTCCTACGAGTTTGTGATGCTGATGGAGATTGTTCACAGTGAACATTAAGGAAGTTAAAGCAGGACTTCCACTGCCAAAACCCCCTGTGGAAATTAGAATTATGCCAGTATCTGTACTTTAAGCTAAATAATACAAACATTGTCCCGTGTGTGAAGCAGACTCCAAAATAAACAATGTTTCCACATTTTAATTAAAAAAGTTTAACTTTATTAAAATATTATGTCACACACACATCTTCCTGTACACCACTGTCTTATTCACATCAGTAATAATTTCTAAAGTATTTTTTATTACTGGAAGGGAAGAGTTAGGGACATAAGCAAGACATTTTAAAAGCAGACAATATTAAAATGAGTAACATTCACATTCCTATAGTTCATAGATACATTGTTCCCCAGTTCACTTCAACTGGAGTCTATAAATTAAAAAAACAAAGTTAAGCTATGTCACAAAATGCTTAAGAAAGTCTGCTGTTAGACTACATGGCAGTTGCCCATATGTAGAGGCGTTTTTAATGGAATAGTCAAAAGTGAAATCAATTCACACAATGGCCGAGCAAAACCCACAGTGTTGTGTTCATTTCTTGTCATTTTCTGAGACATCACGAAACGAGAAAAGCATTTACAGATTATTCCTGCAGGTATTCCAAGACAATCTGATGTTTATCAGCTGTCTGAGTCAGCTGGGATCAATATTCTGACAAACAAGACATCTCAAAGCAATTTACTATAAATATAATGATAAGATTTTGATTAATGATACATTTTAACAATGGGCAAAGGGTGTTTTGTCATGTGATAATGAGACCGTAGCATTTTAACTGCAAAAAATACAGAAAACATCTAAAAACAAATGTTTCTTAAACAAACATTTCAGTGGTTCTGACAGTATGTCAGACAAAACTTATATTTTTTTAAAACTTGTTATTTTTGCAATGTGTTAGCCTCAAAGCTAGCCTAAATCTCACAATTAATTTTTCTCACTTTAAAATTAAGCATGCAACAGCTTTAATAAACATAATCAGAAATGGCACCTCAGCTACTTTCTCTGTCCAAATTAAACTCCTGAAGAACCACAATGGGCAAGGTGAATACTGTGATCTGGCAAAGCTGGAAAAACACGTGGGTCTGTTAAAAGCCCCTGTTATACATTTTACTTGTAGTAGTAATTTAATGTAAAACATCAAAATTAGAGATTTTACACTACTATCTACTACTATCTTGAATTGAATTATTTTTCCTTACTATTTATAGCAACAAAATGCTTCTGATTGAGAATTCACTTCACAAAGACTAAAAACATTGGCCTGTTGTGTTTTAAACTAATCGATACAGGAAGTTAGAAGCAAGCCTGTTGGCTTGTGGCTGCGTGTGTGTTGGTTCAGTATCTGAAGCAGCTTGTGTAGTTTCATTCATCTGGGAAGTGCAGCGTCAGGTCAAAACGAAACAATAGCTTGGACTCGTTGTAGAGGTGTTAAAGCTTCTTCACTTATTCAAGGGGTTACATCAGTTCTACTGGCATTACGTCACCTGTGGAAAAGGACATTCAGAAGGCACCTCACCTGTGGTGTCTTTTCAACAGGTGGCCTAAATGTTAAAGGATATGTCACATACACTGATTTTAGACGTGGTCACACAAACTAGTTAGTTTGCAGCATATTGAGGCCTTTACAACTCTTCCCAGTTGGTTTTAAACCTGTTCGTGTGTCTATGACTCTCAACAACTCATGTGCAACTCCCTGTAGATGTTTAAATGCCTGGTGCCTCCCACCAGTCAGTAGAACTGAAGAAGACCGGAGTAGAGAAACCTCCCTCAATTCTACACCTTCAGTCCAGTGGATGGTTTCATTTGGACCTGACAATGTCACAAGCTGTTTGTAGGTTTGCTGAAGTAAAAACATTGACACCTTTATCTCGACAATGGGACCAGCACCCCAAAATCTAGAATGTCACGGTATCCCCCCAGCACTCTGTTGTGGGAAAATTGCTCCATCAGCAACAATGGGGCTACAGTAAAGTTTCTGCATCCTCAGCGGTACCGTCCAACAGGCAGTACCTTCATACAGGTGAAGCTGTCGGGGTACTTGGACAGCACCACAGGGTTGCCGTCCATACGGACCTCATTGAGGCTCGGCCGTAGGTAGTAGGTGTCATTGGACCGGCAGAAGGTGTCTATGTTAACATCAGTGATGTTGTTGTTCTGGAGGAAATGGAAACAATGTCGAGAGTATAACAGTGAATAAAATCTCAGCTGGTAGAGTCAAAAAGTAAGTTCTAGCAGCAAAACATTAATGACTGTAATCCATTTTAAATTAAAAAACACAACCACTTGTACAGCAATTGAAGGGTGCCAGTAGTTTCTGAAGTCTTTAGTTGTGTATGTTTTAGTTTAGATTAGTTAAAGATACTAACCTGTAGATGTAAGATCCTAACACTGTCTGGGATATGTGGAACAGCTTCCAGCTGGTTGTCGGCAAGGAACAGGGTGGCCAGCTTGGCCATTTTCTGTTGGGGAAACAAATTCACACCATGAAGACTGATTAGTTGTCCTATCACTGCATTGGAAATTAAGTTGTACTTGCAAATATCTACAGCATACCGGACTATAAACCAGATATACTTCAGAATATACAAAGTCGTGACTATGAGTTGTATGGATCCATTTTGGAAAATATGCTTTTTTTGTTTTTGTTTTTCTTTTGTGAGTGAGATGAAAACATTATCAACCTTATGTTTGTACATTAAGAATGAAGCTGGAGTCAAAATGATGCATAAAGACTCACAAACACTCATTAATTAACAAGTTGTTCTTGTTTCATTAATGTGTACACGAACAGAAATGTGGTTTAAGGGGGAGTTAGAAGCTGCCAGGTGTTGTGACTGTGTACAGCTTCCTGAAGTTTTGTTGTCACACTGAGGTTGCCAGGTATGGTACCACTGTGCCTGTACAGAGCCCAGAACCAGTACTCACCAACTCAGTGGCAACCCACGCTATAGCTGGAGCTACTGCACGGAAGAACTGGGTGGAGGGATATACTGTCAATAAAGACTTCCAACATATAACTACCCCTTAAACCACAAACTTCTCATTTCGTGGAAGGAAGAAAATAAGTGTAACTAACTACTGTAACTAATATAATCTTTGAAAGCTCTGCAGATAGAAAATATAGGCTCTATACAAGCTTTCCTGCAATGGTTTTCTATAATATGTTGTAAAGTAACCTAAAGTGTTGCTTCATAGTATCCTGTTGGGGTTGGGATATTCCTAATTGAAAAAGTTGGGAGAGTTGATGATGTGTACCTTGAAAGCATTAGCTTTGACACCCCTGGTCTTAAGGAGGTTGTGGTTGGCGTTAAAGGATGTGAGTTTGGCAGGGAGCATAGGAAGTTTAACCAGTCTGTTCTCGGCCAGAGACAATTCCTCCAGCAGGGTTAGCTTAGAGAACGCCCCGTCTTCAATCTCTGAGATCAGGTTCCCCGTCAGGTCAATCCTCTTCAGAGTCACTGTTGATGGATAAAAGAAAAAAATCAAGTACAGTTGTAGGCAGTATGTCTGAACAGTTAATATTAATTGTGAACGCTGATGTTTCTCATTAGGGCTGGGAAATGATCAAGTCAGGGTTTCCCCTGAAGGTATTGGTTAGCAGTGTTGCAAAGCGGTTTACTCCCTCACACCCATTACCTGATTATGATTGATTAAACTCCTTGTTGCTAATTTATTCTCAGTACATTTTCCTTTTTATTTGAAATTGTGACATGCTGCTTTCATTTATTACTGGGAAGTGAATATATGATTTCAATGATATCCACCTCACCTCAGAGTTTAGTTATTTTCATGTAACACATGAATCATATGATAACTAGTAGTTTAAGTATATTGGACTTCAAGGAAAGTCACATTTTAGATATTATTGCAATACATTTGTTTGAGTAGCTCAGCGATGTGCTTGCATTTCTATTTTTGAAGGTATCTCAAGCTGTTGGTGTCTTTCCAGACAAAAGGGAACCGTAGAAAACAGGGCTAAGTATATAATGAACCAGAAACTAACATGAACAAACTTTAAACCATCAACCATCAAAAGCTGATAACCTTTTTGTGTTTGTCATGTTTAATTTTGCTGTCAGAGCTCACCGGAGGGCATCTAAAACACACCTGTTCACGGGTCATTCATGTTCAGTGAGCTAACAGAAAGAAGAAGCACCTGGGTTATCTTTCTTTTGAAAGTAAATGCTGCCTAAAATAGCATTACTCACCCGTAACATTGCTATGCTGACGACATTTAGCTATACCTCCCTTTAAAGGGGTACTCCAGTTTACTTTTGCACTTCCATAAAGTTGGGGGACTCTCAGAGACAAATGGAAAAGAATAATTGTCAAAATGTGTGCAGCCGAGGCCAAGATATCTAGACTTTTTCCAAGTTTGGGTTAAGATCCAAAAACACTGTATCCAACTGTCTTGAGCAATCAACAGACCGTTTCCAGGCTTACCAATGTCAGCAAAGTCTTTGTTGCGGATCTTTTTGATCTTGTTGAAGCGGGCGTACAGGTAGGCCGTCTCTTTAGGCAGGGTGGGAACATTGGTCATGTCTGGACTGACCTCCTCACAGTACACTGAACCAGTCAGACACACACACAGCAGGCAGGTGGGCAGGTCTGCAACACAGACACACCACACAAAAATAAAGCTTCTTGCAGAATAATCTCCCACAGTCTCATTTACATTCACATCAACCATTAATCCAACTCGATTCTCGATTATTTTATGGTACAAAATAAACAATTTTGATGCACCATTTTACATGCTTTTATGACTTTACATCTTCACTCCTGTAACTATCTTTGTGGGAGTCGGCCATCACTAGCTCACTTGCAGCTAATTCAAATGCAGCAGCGAGTCTTCTTATTGGTACTAAAAAGAGTTAAATCTATTCCAAAATTTTATAAAATTGATTTAATTTTGTCTGTTATTTACCATTATTTTTTTTGATTAAATTATATTATTATTTTTCAAATCTCTCGTAAAGCACTTTGGTCAATATATACTTGACTTGACGTGATTATAACTAGGATGATTTTCTTATATTTCCAAGTTTTCCATAAGGTATAATTTGACCCTTTTTTTTAAATTGTGGTGTCCTCCCCTTTTTAATGTACAAAAATAGCTGTTTGCAGATCCTGTCACCCCAGAACCTAAAGGAACAGGTACCCATGTTGGCAAGCACACTTTAGAGACAACCAACCAATGTGTTCATGGGTTCAAACCCAACACAACCCGTACTGTTCTGGGAAATGTGTAGTTTGTCTTTGAGTGTCTTTCTTAGACCTCGATTAGCAGTTTAAACTTCCCCTATAATTTCACTTAGATTTTCTTGTGTGTATGACCAGGTGGACAGGAGGTAAACAGATCTTTCTCTTACCAGAGGCGTCTCCTCCCTCTGAGATCGGGCTGTCATCAGGTTCGTCATCAAGAGGCAGCGCCCTCTGCAGGAGAAAACACGACCTGTTCATATACCTGCCAGCTTATTGGCTAGAGCAAAACATTGACAGTGGAAGGGTTAGGAGGCCAGTTCTGGAGACATGCTAACACATTGTACAATCTGTGTAGAAACCAAATGCAGAAATATCTTTGCTGCACTGTGCTTGGCTCACCCTGTAGTTGAACACTAGCAGATCATGGGTCAAATACAAAACGGACTGTTCTTCAGCATGTGAGTTAAAACAAGGTGGTCAGATTTTGGTTTGGATTGATGTAAAGGTTGAACTGAGTATGTTAGTAAATGACAGATGCTAACAGTTTTCTCTCACAGCCACATACATTCAGACCGGGATAAACCCACAGATTTATTTTGGGTATACTGTTTACACACACACACACACACACACACACACACACTCACTGACGGTGATATTAAGTCAATAAATGCATTGTGAAGGTGGTAACTGACTGTGTGATGAGAATCATTGGAGAAGAAGAATTTTAGTCTGTTAGAGACACTTTTGGGGTTAATACATTACGGCCAAGTGGGCATGCAGACTGTAAACACCACTGTGTAAAAAAACTAAAAACAGACAACATAAGAGTCTGTGCTGGTGCGGGCGTGTTGCTTCAAGTACAAGTGAGAAGATAAAATCCAGTCCAGGATCAGTGAAAGATATGAGTTCAAATGCTTATCAACACCAAAAAATCGGTTTATCCTAATCTTCAGGTGGTCAGTAGAATTATAACATTTGTGTTGCAAAGTCATCTACCAGGAATGCATGCTTGCATGTATTTGATTAGCCAGTGTTGTGCATTGTTGATGTTTCCGCAACTGTTTTGTCAGGTTCAACCTTTTTGCTGCTCTGCTTTGGCCGGAGCCTCTGCATCATTCTGATGGAAACGAATGAGGAGGCTGAGATTTCTGATGTTGGTCTGTTGCGTTACGGACTCTCATTATCAACAATCTGGCGTTGATTCCCAGGATGTATTGGCTGGTAGAGCTTTCTGTAGCAGTCCACATTATATTCCACAGCTGGCCACTAGCTGACAACTGGCCACGGCCTCAACTGCTGCAGCGCGCATGATTCTAGTTATTGCCAAGTTGCCGTGTTAATGAAATAGTGATGACTTTTTGATTTCCATTGCCCTCCTGAGTTGCTGTTTTATGTATGACACATGGTTCAATACACCTTTTAAGAAGTGTCTCTGTAATCACAGTGACCAGGCTTTGTTTGTTTGTTTTGTGCAGTCTTAGCCCCTGACCCCAGAAGCCTTTACACCTTTGGAGGTTGTGATGCATGCTTACAGCTTGAGGAGGTTTAGGCCTGTGGACCACTCCTGGCAAGTTTAAATCTTTTAACTGTGGTGTCCGGGTAAGTTGCATCTCCAACTAACCATTCACCACTGAAGCTCATGAATCTGAGGGATTATCTGCATATTCAACCAGATAAAAAGGCACTAATCTGCTACCAAACAGCTAATTAAAGTTGGAATCCTACATTGAGATTGGTCTTAAGGTTGGTTAGTTTATCCTCCATCATCAAGGGCTGGGTTCAGTCCCCTTGAGTGGCTGTGACCAATCAAAGAATCCCACCAACCCCAACGCTGCTGCTGGCTCTCTGAACTACCTGACTGGCTCATAAACCAATCAAAGGGAGCAAACAGAACTTTAAACGTTGGCCTAAACGAAGCTTGTGGTTAATTGAAGCAGCAGTAAATCGTATAGGGCCTGTCTATGAAGGGTCTGGCACTGACAAGAGTCTTGTATGAAAAACAGCTGGTCCCAAATTAAGTTTTATACCCATTAAAGAAGAAGTTACATTTCATAGCAATTTTTGCTCACACTCATTTCTTTCCCTCTCGTTCTTTGGGTTGTTTGTGGGTTTTCCACTTCCTCCAAGTGTTTCCCGAAGGACGAACCAGACCAGACTTTGGTTTTGGTTCGTCCAAATATTTCCTGAAGAGGTTAGTGTGGTTAGTTGAATGTTAGTGTGGTCGAGTTAGGGTTTCGGTTTGTTGTCAGACACAGCAAGGTGTGTGTGTGTGTGTGGGCTGAATGAATTATCTCTTAGAAGAGGATGGTGATGTAAGGTTTTAAGCGTGATCTAATTGCCCCTGAGGATTACTATAATATTATCTTATATCTTATCATTTGTTTTAATTATCTCATCCTTTATCTTTTCTTTCCCTGTTAGCAGAAATTTCTTTGACAAGAGAAAGTTTGTCTCTTGTCTCTCATATTTACTGTACACAAATACATACATATTGCATATATTTGTGTTTATAAATGTATCCATTACACCTTAAATTATTACCTAACAGTGACAACCACAAGTGTAAGGATTTCCTTCTGAAGTTGTGCTGCAAGTGAACGGCAAAAACAAACCACTGATCAAGAAAATGTGTTAAATGTTGAATATTAGTGCATTTAAATTTTCAAAGCATATTTTTTTTAAATGCATTTGTCAGAGTTATTGAGAGAACATATTTTAGCAGAGAAGCATGATGTAAACAATAAAGTTCTTACCCTAGCCCTCTGTGATTTCAAATGGTCACTGAAGTATCCGTTCAGCTCCCTGCCAGGTAGAGATCCCTGTATGAGCTGCGAGTCCTGGTCAAACCTCCTGGCCGAAGCTGCCACCAGCCATGGCACCAGCACACAGGTGAATAAGAGAGCCTTCATGCTGTCCAAAGCGGTGTGATGCCGACACACCAGCTCACCTTAAAGCCTGAGTTTGGGTCAGCAGCTGCTCTCTGCTACGAGCCCCTGTTGGGATGTGTCAAATGACTGTATTTAAAGGCTGAACCAGTAGCTTCCAGCAGACTCTTAAAGCAGAGTTTATAAAGCAGAGCACTTAACCCTTCCCTGACCACCCACCAGTGAGAGAGAGACAGAAACACAGACAGGATGTACAGAAAGAGGCAGACATGCCAAAAAAGAGGCACATATGGAAAAGACAAAGAGTCAGACAGAGAATAACGTGTCCTTTTTTCTGTTAAATGTCGCTTAAATGTGTACAGGGAAAAATATGCATAACAAAAACTGCAGAGAAAGCAGAAAAATGAAGGTTGACAACCACAGTGAGTGTTTTGTCAGGAGGAATGTCTGTGGTCTCTGCCCAGCCACTCAGTAATGACTCGTAATAACCAACCTATCGTTCATTAGACTGGATGAGGTATTATTTTTGATTTTTTTCAACTTTGGTCCTGTTTTTCTAGCGGCCGTTGGTCAGACAACCCATTTAGCAGCCGGTAGACACTGATTATAGGATAAAATGTATGTGATTACTTTGGACTGACCAATAGTGGAACCTGCTTTGCTTTCTGGACGACTCCTGTCAGAGTGACTGATGTTTCTGGTTAGGGGGATGTGACTCAGTGCTTTAACCTCCTTTAACTGACCGACCCATGAAGCTTGTTTGGGAAAAGCGATGTTTTTTCAGCTAAAATGAGGACAGTGCAATTAAATGTAATGGGCAACATAGTTATACAGAGAAAACTTAAGTCCACAGACTGTGATACCAGACAAGTGTCATCCAAGTGGTCCAATTTGCATGGTTTCCAACGATGAGGCTCAAGTCCTTTAAAAGTTTTTCAATTCAAGGACTTGAGAAGGGAGGTATTAAATTTATTTTTTTGTTCACTCTTTATGTATTAAGATAAACCTTTATTAGTCCCTCAATGGGGAAATTGCCGGAATTATCATATTTTACATTTCACAGCTAATAGAGGTCTAGTTTAGGGGTTCTTTAAGGAGTTCTAGGGGTCCTGTAAGAGGTTCTAGTGGGCATCAAGGAGGTTCTGAGGTGGTTCTAGTGCGATTTTAGGCGATTCTAGTGGGCCTTTAGGAGATTTTAGAGCTTCTTAAGTGGTTGAACACCTATGGAGATTTTGGAGCATTGTGTTAGGCAGAACCATATCATCAAAACAACAAATGACTGAATATCTTTTGGAAGGATGGCGTCCATCTAGAGATCCTCATCCTTGCAGAATCTATAACAAGGAGCACTGAGGCTGTTGGTGGAACGGCACCTTACTAACACTTTATCTTGGGGTTTCTTTTCATTTAGTACCCATGTGTGCAAAAGCTTTGGAGAATCTAAAGGAGGATGTCGCCTTAGAGATGTTTTAGAGGTCATTGAGGAGTTTCTTGGAGTCCTTCAGTAGGTTTTAGTGGTTACTGAGGAAGCTCTGGGATACTTAGTGAAGTTTTGATGAGGTTTTAGGGGGCCCTTAAAGAGGTTCATGTGGTCCCTTAGGAGGCCTTATATTTCCTTTTAGGGGCCCTTTAGGTGGTTGAACAGTTTTGATGTGACGTGTCAGACAGCACTCTCCACCACCATCAGAATGATGTTCAAGAGAATTTCTCAAACCTGGCAAATCTAGGAGCGCTGAAGCTGTTGTGGAGGCTCATAGTGGAACTTGTGGAAGTACCCAAGAGCCAGTTCTTTACTGTGGTTATGGGTATGAGTGTCTGTTTAAATAAAAGTGTTTTAGGATGTGCTTCTGACATAAGTTGCTCTATCTACACCAACTGAGGACTGTTTGTGAGACTGGAGCCAGGACAGTCCCTCCAGCAGCAGCATTTGGTTTCCTTATTGCTTCCTTCCTGATGTTGAGATGTCTTGAATAACAATGTTGTTGAGACGTTCAGATGCTTCTCATCTTCGAACTTTCTGTTCTGCTTTCTGATAAGAAAAATTCATTTGGTTGTCTTACATAACTTCACAGCAACGTACCAACAGTGTCGTACTATTTGTTTTCATTTTAATATTGGAATGACTGGTCAGCTGTGAAATAGTGACATAGAGACCGGCAGAATTTACTATTGCCAACACCTCCTTAATATATGAATTAGATTTTTTCAGGCTCCTCTATGGCAGGAATAAAGGCCTTAATATGTCCTTAATATCATTATCCTTAATATGTCAGAATGCATCGCAGCATGCACACTACAGTTGCATACAATCACTCAGGCTGACTATGCCAGGTGTAGAAAGACGACATCTGTGTTGAGATTTCTCATCTGCATCGCTTTTAACCACATTTAGGTCTAATAGTCTTTGGCCTTTATAGTTTTGGCAGCATCTGTGTGCAATAAGCCACACCTCATCATCGTCGTTGTCGTCATCATCATCATCAATATCAATGCCTTAAAGCAAAACAGATACACATTTTCCATGATGTGGCAGGACACCTGATATTTGCTGAATATAAAAAGTTAAATAGATCAGTAAATGTCTAAAAGGTTCAGCCAAAATGGTCCTTTTTGAGGCGTTATTTTAATAAATTAACTTTACACAAATGACCAACATTACATATCGGCGCAACAGCACATTAGATTTATTTGCTTTTTTTGATAACTTAGTTTAGCTTCATCTTCAGGTCCAGCTCCCTCTTCACCACGACAGTCCGGCACATTACTGCATTACTACTGACACTGCAACAGTCTGAGTCTGAGGTCATGGGACTCTTCTGAAATGTCCTAGTTGACTTTATCGGTTGATGAACAGAAGGAACATGTTCCTAAAGATAACAGAAAAAGGTGAACAGGTTCTCAGGTCTGAGTGAAATCTAAACAGAACAGTGATTCATATCTCAGCTTTTCATCTCTTTAATAATCAATGCATCTCTGTGGTTTAATATATATCTGACCTCTACAGCCTCGCTTTTTGAAAGAGTTATGATGTGCTGTACAGGCGACAACACAGAAATTACTGCTAATATGATTAACAAAAAAACAGCAGATAATCAACAACAGAAGGATGGGAAAAAAATCTGAACATTTAAAAAAGTATGGGAGAAGTTTCCAAAGTAGAAAGGCCAGGAGATTCTCATTAACAGAAAAGAAGAGATTCTGTTCACTCAGTCTATTCAACAGCTGTTGAGGTCCAGCTGTTCTTGGGTTGATTTCAACCTTGGTTGTCAAACCAGAGAGATGTTGGGCTTCCCCAGAGCAGTTCTTAAGAATTTGCTGTTTTTTTATTTGGTGTTGTCCCTCGACGTGGTGAAATTAAAGAGAGAAGCAAAATGACAAGAGCCAGATCTTCTCTATAAACAGGCAGAGCGAGAGAGAAAAGACTGAAGTTTAACAGCAAAGCGGTTAAATAGAAAACATGTGACTATTTGAGCGTTCAAGAGGAGAGGAAAAAGAAGGGGGCCCAGATATAAACATCGAAGGAACATGAGCCCAGACTGTTACAGGTGTGTTAGCAATTATGAACACCTTTAAACTTTTATTACTCTGGGAAGAGGGCCAGCAACTGGAGAATGTTTTTACTGTCACTAATTTTCTATTCCAGAGTTTGGACTGTCAGGGTGGTTTCACTGGTATTCTACTACACAATAAAGCAAGTCAATGGGGAAAGCCACCCACAACAACACACCAAACACGCATTATTCCTGTCATGTTGACTCGCTCAGTGTGTTTGGGAACATGAGTTCACACATCTTTTTTTTTTTTAAAGCTTGGAACTTGAAAATGTGTGTTTTTGTAGCAAAATAGAAATGTACATCTCGTAAAAATAATTTGCCCTGCTCATGTTTTCTGCAATTTGCTTAGAAAAGGCAAAGAAATTGAATAAAAGTGCTACATTTAAATGAGATTGCGAATGGATAAAGGAGGAACCACAAGGACTCTGTGGAGAGCTGGACAAGAGAGAACTCCGTCAGACACCCTGGTCCAGATTGGACTGGACTGGTCCAGTTAGTTGAGATGCCCGAATCAGAAACACAAATGGGCACCCAGTCGTAATATCTGTGCTCCCCTGAAAGGTTCCCTGGGGAGTTTTCTTATAAACAAAGAAAGTTAGTTTTACATTCAGTTTTTCTCACCACAACACATTGCGTGCATCCTTGAGGTCTCACAAACATGTTGAAGGCATTTCCTTCCTCATAAAACATTTGCGAAGCCGATTCTTGGAATATTTAAGTCCTGCATTGTTTACATTTATAGTTACTAGTGTGTCTTTTACTTCAGTTCTTCACATTACTGCCTTTATTTGCAGGTTAGATCAGAGCAATAGTTTTAAACTGGCAGTGAAAATGTGTTTGGTTTAGTTTTTTTTTAGACATTTTTGCCTTTATTATATAGTGGCATGAGAGAGAGAGAATGACGGCGCCCAGGAATGTGTATCTTGTCGCCCGCTTGCATGTATGTCCTTGCGCATGTGTGTGCAATACAAACGAAACAGGGACCCACTCATTGTACAACACCCTGAATGTTTTCAGGTGAGTGTCTGAAAGTGTGTGCTGTTATCCCCATTTTTACAATCATCATTCTTTCACTCTTCATTCAGAACAGGTAGAAACATTTTAGCCTTTAGATGTGGTCCAAATCCACGGCGTAAAAACTACTTAGTTTGAAGCACAATGACACCTTTACACTTAAGATTTTTTAAGATTTCTGTTCTGGTTGGGTTGACATTAACACTCCTTGCTGAAACTTATCTAATACAATGAAAGGGACAGGTGTATCCGTTTACAGTGCGACCAAGCAAACTCGTGTTCAGAGTGCAGAGCACAATAACAGAAGTTGGTTACCTTGCTGAGGAGTTGCAGGTGTTCCGCCTGTCACCTGCAACTCTTCATCTAACACTTCACTGTGGGGGTTTACCTGGTGAAACCAGTTAGCTTGTGTTGCCTGCTCCAAACCCACCACCTTTCTCTCACATAAACACAGTCATCACAATGGTAAACTCTCTTCTGGGTTATTACGATCGACGTGACGGTGAGCTGAGTTTTAGGGTGTGGAGTGTGAGCGAGCGATACGTAGCAGCAGACTGAAGCCAGCCTAGACAAAACAACATATGTCAACCAATTTACTCCGCATACACACAGACGGCCATTTTTCTGCAACGCAGCTTTCGACACAGCGGACCAACTGGATATGCATTAAACAGCCTCGGTCTGCATGGGTCTGGCTGAAAACTGACATGATGTATTAACCCACCGCTGAGAGCCGTGTGTTTTGGTGTTTGGACGTAGCCACCTGCCAGCTCTGGACTGTCGCCAGCAGCTGCAGACCTGACAGTGAGGTTTTTTATTTCAGCTTAGAGACTTGTTATGTAATGAGTGTTACATGTGACATTACACAAAGCATAACACACTATACAAAATATTGTAGGAAACTATCAAAGGCCTGTGGCTCAGGATTTAGAGTGGGTTGTCCATTAATGGCAGGGATGGGGGTTTGATCTGACTCCTGTCCACATGTCTAAGACCCAGTTTCTAGCAAAATACCAACAACTGTCATCACGTTGCCTCATTTGAATGAACCTCCTGCCTGTTTGTGCCTCTGCTCCCTCTGGGCACCAAAATGCCACACACAGCGCATTTCACAGCGAGAGAACCAAAAAGTGGAAGCACAATTGCACAAATTGTAATTCTGAATGTCTTCTGACATTTAGCATTGATTTATCAGAAGTGGTGTTGGCTGGACGTGCAGATATGAAACATGTCCTGGACATGTGTACGGCCCATTTAAAGTCACTATCTCCATGTTGATGACTCATCTTTATCTTTTTAAACTTAACAATCATATCCTCAAATGCACAAGTTGTTCCAACAGTTTAGTTGCCTGTTTTAATACTGTCGGTGTATTATTTTTTCCTGTAATCTTTTGGAAGTTAAACTCCTGTGCAGGAGAAATATTCTGTCTTCACATATTCTGTAGAAGTGAGTGTTTTTCCTCATGCCGAGCTTTGGTTCAACTTCTGGCATTCAGCCTTGGAATTCAGTCCCAGAGGATCTGAGGACGACCTGATGATTTAAACAGAACAACTGCAGCCTCCACAAGGAGACCACCACTTTGGTTTTTAGAAACAGGTTAGTTATTAATTTCTACAACATTTTTATTTTCTTCCAGAGTTCAGGGGTTAGAGGCAAAGGTTGTATTGTTTGTCTGCACATTTGAATGGCCTCTTCCACATCATATCTTTATTACACTGATTTTATTTTGTCAGGCAATCATTTTGTAATGGGAAAAGGAAACTTTCACTTGTGTATTTTTTATATCATCCCTCCTTAAAAATGAGCAGAGTTCATTCACATAAGTCTCAGACTCTGATTTAGTAGGTATTACGGATTACGAAGGATTCTATAAACTATTATAAATGCAGTTTTTGTGTTCAGATCAAATTAAATCTGTAAGAAACAAAGAACAGCTGATTCTTGGCATGGTGGCTCAGTGCATTGTGCACTTGCCTCACAGCAAGAAGTTGATTCCCCTGGGGGACCAGGCCTTTCTGTGTGGAGTTTGCATGTTCTCCCCATGCTCACTAGGGGGTCCTCCATACGATACATATAACCCCCATACAAAAAACTTGCAGAAGATTGCTCTTGAGTGCCCTGTCCTTGACCAAGACAGGAGCACTTGCACTTGGTCCCCGAAAAAAAGGACGACCACTGCTCCAGGAGTGAGGAGGAAGGACAGCATGGATGGGATAAATGCAGAGGACAAATTCAGCGTGTGATCTGCATGTGTGTGTTGACAAATTCAGCGTGTGATCTGCATGTGTGTGTTGTGCATGGCTGTAATAAAGTGGGTTCTTCTTCACCTCTTGTCATATCCTAGGGAGAGAAAAAAGTTAGACTAGTAAAAAATACTCGCAACCTTCAAAGATAAAATGTACATAGTTCATACCCAGCATAGGTCCAGAGATTTACAAGGTGGAGGATCTTCTCTCCCTCTCACAGCTGAGTGGATTTGCTAAATTGTGAAAAACACAGTGAAAGTGTTACTGGAACCATCCCTAAAGATTGTTATGTCAATATCACCAAAAAGTGCCTTTGAAACATCATGATTTCTCCCTCAAAAAGTAAAACTTTTCCACTGAATTGCATATCCCTTGTATCAAGTTGACCTTAGACTGTTGTAAATGCATGTTGGTCAAGCTCCCACATTTTGTATGAATTAACTGTAAACAGATCAAGTATGAGCAAATTGTAAAATATGTCCACCCTGTCAAAGACAAAGTCAAAAGAGAAGAAATACATTTTTATAACATTGTGATTATAAAACGTACATTTTCAGAAAGTTATTTTATCTCTTGCTCATCAATACATTTTAGTTGATAAAAAAGTATTTTGAAAATAATGAAATAACTGCAAATTGTTTGTGTCTTCAAAGAATATGTGATGCATTTTCTTTTCTAAATAAAATCTCTAAAAACAGAGATCTGATCTGTCTTTCAAACAGTATTATTTGGCAATGATTGGTTTATAAGGAATATGTGAAAAGGTTTTACTAACTTGTGAAGATAACTTGTATATTTTCATAAAACAGAACAATGACAGGGTGGACAATGACATCACAGGGTGGACAAAAATGTGTTATCTGTTGACATTAGTAGATTTATTATGAGCTATTGGAACAAAGGTGAATGTTACAAAACAAAAATATGAACATTCATAAGCTTTTGGCATCACTACTAAAATATCTTCAAAACATTTAAGCAATGCCCTAAAACACATGCTGCTTCATGTTTAGTTTTACTCAAAACAAAATTAACAATGAGCATAAAGCAAAGACTTGAATTAATGATCAAGACAATAAATCTCATTAGGAAAATCAAGTAACAAGTGAGCTCATTTTCTCATG
>JAVQJL010071103.1:0-33942 GCA_036024295.1 Nannoperca obscura | reverse complement strand
GGCAGCTGTGGTTGTATCGGCAGCAGTGGTTGTACTTGTTGGGGCAACTGTGGTTGTTTCTGTTGCGGCAGTGGTTGTTGTTGGGGCAGCAGTGGTTGTTGTTGGGGCAGCTGTGGTTGTATCTGCAGTAGCGGTTGTTGTTGTTGGTGCAGCTGTGGTTGTTGCTGGGGCAGCAGTGGTTGTTCTTGGGGAAGCTGTGGTTGTTGTTGGGGCAGCAGTGGTTGTTGTTGCTTGAGCAGTTGTGGTCGTTTCTGCTGCAGCAGCGGTTGTTGTTGGGGCAACTGTGGTTGTTGTTGGGGCAGCAATGGTTGTTGTTGGGGCAGCAGTGGTTGTATCTGCAGCAGCTGTGGTTGTAGTTGGGGCAGCTGTGGTTGTATCTGCAGCAGCGGTTGTTGTGGTTGGGGCAGCTGTGGTTGTATCTGCAGCAGCTGTGGTTGTATCTGCAGCAGCGGTTGTTGTGGTTTGGGCAGCTGTGGTTGTATCTGCAGCAGCGGCTGTTGTGGTTGGGGCAGCTGTGGTTGTTTCTGCTTGAGCAGCTGTGGTTGTATCTGCAGCAGCTGTGGTTGTATCTGCAGCAGCGGTTGTTGTTATGCTCTGTGCATTGCCTGAGGCTGAGAGGCAATGTCATGGATCGATCAATTAAACGTTCACAATTTAAGTTCACAACAATTTTGTTCTGCATGTTTTCTTGAGGAGTTTTTACTTAAACTTACCAGCAATCAGAAGCACGATGACACAGATCTTCATCATCATCATTCTGAGAAGGTTCTCTGCTGTTTCATAAACATAATCATTGATATTCGTTCGATTCAGTTTAGGTACAACACCTGAATGAGGTTTAGGTTTAGACATGCCAAATCTGCTTCCTAACTACTTGCTGATATTTACATGTATCATTTTAAATTGCTGAATTACCAAAGTGTAGTGACACTGGCATATGTTGAAATAAGGTTTGTTTCTATTAATTAGGATTGTCAGTGTCACTTTTAGCATTTACATGGTTTCTGGGATAAAAGTATCCATTTAGTTTTTTTTATTAAACTTCTAATTTAGACATAGACACAATTTTTTTAAATTTTAGCCGATAACACGATAATAAAAGTTAAAAAAAGATTTAAAAAAAAAATATTGCTTGAAGAGCACAGAGAACAGTTACATACTGTAACAGTAACACCAATGATAATGAACACATTTATAATTTAACATTTACTTTGTATTAAAAGACAGACACAAAACACAACCTGCACTGATTGAAGTTGGACAAATACTCACAGGTCTCGTCTTACGTTGCCTTGTCTTCTCTGTCTGAAGCTGTGATGCTCTCTGACTCAGTATCCTCTGCTTGTTAACTTGTCCTCCACTAACCTGACAGCAACGTTTTATATCCACACAAAGCAGGTAAGATGACTCTGGATACAGACGTAAATGAAATGCATGAGTAATGTTTTTTACCTGTGCAATGTGTGGCCACTCCTTTCAAAGCGTACATCTTTTGTTTTGTGGATATGACTAGTGAATAACGAAACTGGTTAAGTGACTTTTTATTGTTTTAACATGAATGGATTTATTTTTGTGGGGATTTGTGATGTTATTTTAAACAGTTGTCTATTTTCCGGACAAGGAAAGGTTGACCTTATGTCTTCTCTTTTGTTGTTGTTGTTGTTGTTGTTGTTTTTAATTGAAGGAGGTGCTGCACCTTTAGGAGGGATTGTGATATGTTACTATATTGAGCACAGCCAGATATTTTAAGGTGTGATCGAATTACACAGGAATTAAATTTATTGCATCAAGTCCAAGTCCATCACTTTTTAATTGGACAGTTAGTCCAAGTTTATTTTAGGTTTATATTTGTCTTTTCTGGTGCAGGTTTGGGGTCGGGTTGAATTGATTTCTCTTGTTTTCTGTCTTATTGAGACCCAAAAATAAAAGCTGTGTTTGGTCACTTGTTGGTTTGAACATCTGTCTGTTACCTTCGCACTCAGCCACATGGATTTTTTTGATGGGGCCTTTTAATACATACACATGGTCTTCTTCATTCAGTTTACATCTACACCCTGCATTTTCAACAGAACTGATAACTCACTGTGCAACAGCAATACTCATATGAGCGACAATGTAAATTCCTTAGTTTTTGTATAAATATATATATATTTTGCATTCTACATTTTATCTCTATTACTGTTTTGCTCCATCACCTTTGCTGCTGTAGTGCTGATATTTCCCCATTAAGGGACTAATAAAGGTTTATTTTATCTTATCTGTTATTGAATATTTTGTGCAGCCTTAGATGTTTTGCACTGATAATCACGTACATCTTTTCATAGATTTACAGAGGAAGGATAAAGGCTTTGGTCCAATAATAAAGCCAATATTCTGGTCACACAATGTATTTCTTTACATCTTTTAATACTTAGAGAAGCCACCAAGCATTCACCATCTTGTTTTCGAGGGGGTCCTCACCAGAAGTAGCTCAGTTTTCTCTACAAGTGAGCATGGCAGCTGAAAGTCGGACCAACCACAGTGGTTCCCAAACATTTTAAACCATGGCACCCCTCCACCCCCCACTTATGGCCAGCTCAGGTTCAGGTGTTTGTGTCGTGTGGAGGTCTCAGATCTTTTGTCCACGGCTCCACCCGACTGCACCAACAGCACATGTTACATATGTATTTAAAAAAGGAGGAGGTCAAACCCACAGGTCACTTCAGTGTGTACAAACAAACTGTTGCACAATATATGTCACACACTGTCATTTTGCACAACTGCACCTTTTATATTGTTTTTATATTTTTATATATTGTATTTTTACCTTTGATCTTATTATAGTTTCTTTTTAACTTGCATGACCTTTTGTTTCCTCCTTTCAAGCTGCTGGAACTGTGAATTTCTCTTGGAGATAAATAAAGTATTTATCTATCTATCTATTATTATTGTTACGTATGCTTTCATGTCTGAACAATACTATCAATTCAAAATCTAAACATACTATTGACAAAATATTACAAATAATGTAATATGTGTAAAATATCAATAATCATGAATAGCAGCGAAAGCCAAGTCCTAGTTTCTGCCCTTCATAATTATTATTATGATAAAAACACAAATTGAGGCTAGCCACAGTCTATTGTGACAGCAGAAAATACAAACGATAAGCGGCTCATTTAATAGCAAATACCATCTTAATACTTGTCATGGGCAGCATTTTAAGATACATTATGCACAAATAATGATCCGCAGTCTGCCATAAGACTGGACAACTGTCTTGCAGACACGTTAAAAGGCTTATCGCTAGGCTCAGATACAAGCAGGTAGCTGCAGTAACGTTACTGTCTCCTGAACCTGGACTTATGGAGCCAGAACGGTGACACACAGCAATGTAAAAATAATATCAAGTTCAGGATTTGTCTTCAAAGCCAAATTTTCTTTTCGATGTCAAATGTATTTTTCCACTGATCCACTTGCCACGACAGATCAGACAACAACAACCGCTTTGCGTTAATACAATCAACCTGTCAGACAAAACCCGGCACCCGTTAACGCCCCCTAAGCTAACTTACTTATCGAAGTAATTTGTATTAGTAGTGTACTACCTGCAATCTACCAAAGTCTCCGCGCTGGCAGTTCAGCTGTGCCCCCCTCAGATCACTTCGGCAGGAGAATATTTTTAGCTGTTGCTTACAGTTAGCTAGCTGCTAGCTGTCACTTTCTAACAACTAGCAGGCTGTTTGTCTTATTTACGACTCGGGGGTCGATTATGACAACGCGTCGAAAACTTCACCAAGTAGTAACATCACAATACCACGACATCGGTGAGTTATTGTGTAGTTTGTTTTTAGCGGAAGGCTCACCTTTCTCCAACAACTGCAGCGCGGTGGTGCTTAAACTACGGTGTGCGACGAGGACCAAATGAATGGGACAACGCTCTGTTTACTTTGAGAGTATCATGTGCTGCCCTGTGCGAAGGTGAAGTGATATGTCGATGGTCCAGAGTGGCACATTTACTACAAGCCACTGACACATTGATTCACCAGCCACACAATAGTAGATCGTTATTTAGTGTCTGAAATCTACGAGCCACTTTCATATTTACCTACCTTTACTTTTCATATTACCTGCGTGTGGCTGGTGGCTGGTTGCTATAGAGTGTTCTGGTATTAGCCTGTTATTTTTTTGTCTGCATGCTGTGTAAATATAGAAAAAGCAAATTCCAGAATATATATTATATATTAGTATATAATATTTGACCAGCTACAGTCATCCATTTGGTTAAAAACATGTTCTGTCTTCCACTTAATCTTGGGGAGATTCCTTTATATATTATCTTGAAAGTGTTTTCATAAAATTTCTAGACCCCTTTGTAGTATGAGTGAAAGCAAATTCAATTTTTTTGTGAGAATTTGAGACAGACAGGATGAAGCTGATGGAATAATGTTCCTTGTCCTAGTTCTACTTAGACTGTTTTGTCACAACAGTATTGCTGCCATCTGGCTCCTTTTTGTCCATCCAGCTAGTAAGCCTATCAACCTAGATTGTAGAATTAATTTAATAAATCTAATACCCCTAAAGTGATATGTTTAAATAAATGTTTTAGTCTAAAATATAATTATGATCTGGTTTACTTATATTCCATTGACACACTCATACTACATCAAGTTCCAGTTTCGCTTGGAAACGTATCCCATGCGTTGTCTTTATTAACCACTAGGTGTTAACACATCTCAGTGATCTTCAAACCAGTTATCCCCAGCCAGAAGAGCTGAACTTGACACCACCAAACCATTGTCCTCTATCAGCAAACACCATGTTAAACTTCTATATGAAGCTTTCACATGTTCAGGTTAACGACTATTAAATCAAGATCATTTTTTGTTTCTTAAAATCCACATTAATGTTAATCTGAAAGTAAAGAGAAAAAGCAGATTGTCATCTTGTCATGGTAGATAAAGACTGTCCTGTATGGAAGAACTAGTAACAAAATGCTAAATGTAACAGTATCCCATTGTGGTTTGTATGTGTATGTTTAGGGGTGGAGGTCTTTCAGTGTGTTGAAATTAGAAGTGATGCATGACAGTCCAATGACCAGTTAATGTGTTCTTACAAATGTTACCATGTAGTAAGTAGTAACCATCATTAAAACCCATAAATAAAATAACTGAAACAGATATATATATATACAGTACATAAATACAGTATATATATAAAAAACACATGTCAGAAAGTTCATATCAGGTGGCTGTAAGGCACATGTAAATGATTATCAAATTACACACAGAATGGGGACTTAGTGTTTTTCACTTTGCACAAGATGCACGTGTCTTTGTGCACACGGTAATCCAGTGTTAACAAGTTATTGATTTTTCAGGGACAGTTATTTTTAGTTGACAGCTGATGTCACTATAGGGCAGGTGTTTACAACTTAGGAAAGTGTTAAATTACCTTCAAAGCCTGCGGAACATGTAAATTAGCATAGTGTCATTTTTACTTCTTATAAATTAAAATAAGAACCTCAACTATGCTGTGTATACCCTTTGGATTTACCAGAAAGCACAGAAAAAAACCCAGTATGCGCTACCATTTTAGTTTGATCACAATTCTAAAAGACTAAAAGTAAGAAAAATTAAACATCCCGTATTATATATTCTAATTTGTATGTATGTATTTATAAACAGTACTATCTTTGTGTTAAATATAGTTTTTGATAGTTTATCAATTGAGGAGTGTGTTCTGTGTAACACAAGGCTAAAAATGAAAGCATGCTCACCACAAATGAAAAATGCTTGCTACTGACAGACAACCGTTAGCGGGATACATACAGTTTTCCATTCACTGAACTCCTGCCAGCTGGTGGAAGTCATGCTCTGTATGTTTGATGTCTGTCTGTTTTCACGGAGATATTTCAGGCGTTTAGTCCAACAAATACGAATAATGTTCAGTTTTCATTTGCTTGAAGCATCATTTGGAGATTCCTAAGCCGGTCTTCATGTACTCGTAAACCACGTAGCTAATGCTGACAGCAGGAATGACTTTCATGAAGTTTGGCAGGAATCCCCGGTAGAGTCCGAAAAAGCCATCTTTGGCTACGATATTCTTCATCAGATTACTCATGGAGGGCTGGTCTGACGTGTCCAGAGACGCTGGAGAGAAAACGTTTTTAGGGAGGTCAGTGTTGCAACTGCAAACATACTTTGTGTTCTTGTGCTGTATGCACGACACTTGCAGCACCAATTACACAGTGTAAGAGGTAACTACTGAAAATAAAATATTTCAACACACAGGATACTTTGGTAAATGGTTATATGGCATTTACTCAGAATTGTTTACATATCAAATTATCCAGATTTCTCTGGATAGTGAGTGTCCAACTGTTAAAGTGAAGGTAACTGTATTCATTCTGATTTGCTAGTTTGTGCAGACAACTTGCGCTCCATACCTTACACCCAACAGCAGCTTCTGCACCCAACCACAATGTCCTCTCAGGGTGTGAATAATTTAGACAGGGCAGGTATGGCTTTCCCCATTGCAGCCCACTTACATTATGTGAGCTCTAACGCAAGTACATGTTTACAGAAAATAATCCGTACCTTTGCAGAGCTTTGTCACTACCTTGCTTAGTGTAAAAAATAGTATACACTGTGTAAACACGGGCTGTTAAGATTTGTCATTGTTGTTATCAGATGTCAGACTGAGTTTACCTTGTGCCTGCATTCGTGTGCGTACAAGTGCGAGTGGGTAGCTGGCCAGCTGGCCGCAGGTACTGGAGATGGTCCCGCAGCCCACCAACACCAGAACTCCAGGGTTAGCGGAGTCTTTGGCGTGGTACGACAACCAGGCGTTCTTCAGACTCTGAGACACGGGGGGAAGGTGACAGGAGACTGGAAGAATTTAACTCAGCATAGAATTCATTTCTCTGATAATATGTTGTGTATTTTTTATCATGCATGCAAATGAGTTAATTTAACAAAGTGCACTCTGTTGTGAAATATCACTAAAGGGGCAGAATACATCACAAAGCCTGCATACCTCATAAACAGCGAGATCTATCCCAGCGTAGGGAATGATGCCAACTAAGTTTGGAATATAGCCCTTGTAGAAAGCCATGACACCTTCCTTCCTCAGGATCTTTTTTGCACAATCAAACATTCCTGAATACTGGCCAGTTTTCCTCAGGGTGAGTCTAGTTTTCAATACCTTAAAGAGAGAATGTATACAAGAAGAAAAACAGAGGAGATGATTATTTAGATTCTTTTAAAAGTTTTGGGGGGAACTTTTGGCATCCTTTTATTTGAATGCATTCCAAGAGTGAGGCAGTACAACACAACAGTTGTCTTACCTCCATTGGGTAGATGGTTGTCTGTGCTGTGGCCCCGGCCAGAGAGCCAGCCATAAACCTCTTGTGTGTCTCAATCTTCTTGCCCTCTGATGACAACAACCTCTTATACTACAGAAAACATACACAAATGGAAAGAAAATAAATCATCCGTTTTCCAAATATTTGTGAGCAGTACCATCAAATGTATAAAATGTTCATTGTAGAGCTTACAGTCCCTTACTTGTTCATATGCCATGAATTTGATCGCAGTCTCGGGTGCAATCTTTAAAACATTGATCCCATTTCCCCTCCACAGTGAAGTTGGACCTCCCTCTACGATCATCTGCTTGAAGCCGCCCACCAGGCTTATGCGGTTGGTCTTAGAAGAATGAACCTGCAGTACAAATATACAAGGTCTACAGGACAGTTTTAACACACGTCTATGTCTTAAACTATCCACAGAGGGAAATAATACATTTGTCCACTTTCTGTCATATATTTCACCTGCATGAAGACTTTCATTCTGTCCAGAGGGGCGGTACCAGTGCGAGAGACGGCCCCCGCCACTGCACCGGCACTCAGCTGCTTCCACCAGCCACCTGAGCTCTTCTCCTCCTCTGTGAATTCATCTGGGATGGCAAGACTCTCACCTATGTCCAGCACCTGGTGATGCCATGAACACATTTACTCAAATCACTTATATTTATGGTCTGTCCGCATAATTGCTCTTACCAGAGCTACAAACACATATACTCAGTGGTAGGTCAGTTTATGGTCATAATAAATACTTAATCAATCAGAATTATTTAGCCTTTGAGAATGTGTCTCTCTTGGGAATGTACATGCCACATAGTTTCTACTTATGTGGTTTTCAATGTGACAAAAAACTTCACAAGTCTACAAGCACTTCTCCTTTTGAGGTCTCTTTTCACAGTGTACACATGACAGGGGCCAACGTTTACAAAACCTTAAACTCAAGGTTTCAACCAGGAAGTAAACGCATTAAAAGCACAACATGCTTCGTTTCACTGTAGATTTGGTGAAAAGGCCAAACTATGAAGAAAAAGCTCAAAACTGCAAAGTTGTTCGTTTTGCCCAAACAAACAAGGAACTGAGCTTCTTATCCTTTAGAACCGTAAAATCCTAATCACTGAGCTGACTGAACCCTTGTCTTGCATGCTTTAGCTGTTTCAGTGTTTTTCCAAAAGCATAAAGGTGTCTGTGACAAAACATGGTGCAGTGGCAATTTGAATGTAACTCTGCAGGGAAACACAAGGGCTCATGCAGTTAGATGTGTGTTCTGCGGCCACTGCTATGACACATTTAGATACCAATAGAGAGACACTGTTTTGCTAATGACGGACGAAATATCTTGTGCAGCAGAAGTACCAAACCAGTCAATGACATCTTTATTTGCACTGAGACGAGGTGGAGGAGCAAAGCTGAGGGAAACAAGAGCGTAGTGCCGTGACCCAATTATGTTGGGACTTTCAAAGCTGCTGCCAAAATGTGGACTGCTGAGAAAATCCATAATATCTAACACAAGAGGACACGTCGACACGTGATTTATCGCACTGCAGTTGAGTCTGCACTTGTCTACAGGATGTATTTGGAAGTGTTTGTGTGCATATGTCCCGTACCGTGGAGTGTTTCCAGTAGCGTATGATCTCTTCCAGGTTCTGGGCTGGGTTGAACAGGAAGTGTTCTCTCCACTCGTTCCAGTCCACCATCATGGTCCCATCAATGTCCATGCTAAAAGAATCACAGAGAAACATCTTTACTTATAAACTATTGACTTATTATGTTGCATTACATTACAATAAGCATACCAAAGCCTTAAAATGACAGACGAGCAGTATTTCTGGTCACGTGTAAATAGAAACATGTTACAGTTGATGGAAGTGGATGTCAAACCTCTGTAATATTTTCAGGGCATTCTCTCTGCTGAGATCCATGCCCAGCTCTGCAAGGGACTGCTGGATCTCTGAGGCATCAATGCGCCCTGAGACAACATAAGAAACTCCACTCAAACACGCTGCAGTATAAACAGAGGATAGGTGGTTGTGTACACATTCACAGGCATGTGTGATTATGTGCAAACACTCGTCTCCTACCATCGTTGTTTTTGTCCAGACTCTTGAATGTCAGCCGCAACTTCTTCTCGTGTTCTTTCAGATATTTGGAGAACTCGTTGAAGTCGAGACTCCCGTCTTTGTTTTGGTCACCAGAAAACACAATTTTCTGCAGAGAGGAGATAGAATCTAGAGGTTCATTTGCCTCATTTGGCAGGTCAGGGTGAGTCACACACGCACACAGTCATACTCCTAAAGAAATGTCATGCAAAACGAGCAGGCCAAGCCCTGAAACAGGACCCCAGTGGCTCTGAGTGGCTGAGGTTTTACCTGTGCAGCACCCTTGCGGAATATGCCCATTGCTTTGAGGCCCGCTCGTAATTCAGCGACATCCACCTTCCCATCTTTATTGGTATCAAGCCTCTCGAACAGGTCCTGGTATGTCCTCTCACTGTCGGCATCCCAGCACCGGGCATTTGATAGTAAAAGCGTCCTTAACGCCTGATGCATTGTAGCGCTAATGTGATTCGACCTGCAGTCAGAATCTGATTATAAATCCATATTGAAGATCATCCACGAACCCTGCTAAAATCCAGACACCAGCTCGCGATGAAAAAAAAAGGGTTTCCACTCCCTTCACGTTGCAGACTGTCCCGTGCAAAGCTGTATTCCGAAGCGTTTCAGGGGGACTGCTGCAGTAATCGAGGGCGGAGCCACGTAGCCACTCGACGTTTTCTACGGAAAAGCCGGAAACATGGCAAAATAGAACAGCGGTGGCAAAAAATAACCCCTGGATTAATCACGTGCATAATCCGGTTTATGCTTCTAATAGTGGAAGTCGCCATCTGCTTTTTACCCTTGTTCCGTATGATATGTGATGGTGCATAATGGAGGTAATGTAATCTCTTCATCTAGCAGGACGTGTCAGAGAGAGAGAGAGAAACACAGCATATTTCCTTCAGCGCAGCGCCGCTGGTCGCCACTAGAGGGAGGTGTTCCCATACACACGAAGGTGGCGCAAAGAGTCAGTCATCTGTGGGCCCCTCAATACATTGATGGACTGATTAATGTTAGTAGTGAATTGGTATTACTGACTGTCAGTGGTCAACAATACGTTTACTTAAGTATCTGTACAAACACTTAGGTATATTTTTTATAGAGGATTAACCCATATTTATTTAGGGTCTTTTTATTTTTAACTATCCCCCCCACACACACACTCTTTTTTTTGTTTTTTTGTACACCTACTTTCTTCTTCTCCAGCTACTTTTCAGATTTACATACACAACACATGGACAGTTATTAAAATGCTGTATGATGCATTGTTGCAATCGATTGTCATAGACTACCCAACAGATTGAATAAAATGTGCTCCACCTCCACCAGCTGCAGCATTAAAATGCTGCTTACATGTTAATACATCTGTAATAATAATCCAAAAAACATAATGTGTACATGACACTATTTGATTATTATAAGCAAAATGTATTTTAGATACATTAACTAGCAATAGTGTGTTCCTGACAGGCAGTACTGCTACTTTCACTTAAGGAAAAGATCTGAACACTTCTTCCACCACTGTTTAGACATAAATAAATGCCACATGAGCAACATAAACTGTGGACACATTCTGAGTAGTCTCTTACTGAATACCTTAATATATATGTATTGTATTGTAACCGTGTTTTCAGTGTTGAATGGTTGTTTTGCATATCTTCTCTGCCCCATGCCAGCTGAATGATACATTATCTCCCTTCTATTTTCCCACTTCTCTTTTGTGGTCATTAGAACAATGTCTCTTCACTGCATTAACGTTTCCCTGTGGTAGCGCGTATTGGTGACGCAGACAAAGTGTATTTCTCTGAGTTTCAGCCGGACAGTCAGTAAAACGTGAAGTGCACGACCACTACAATCGCGACCTCGGTGTTTCTCTTTTTTTTTTCTCCCCGTGCAGCGGCGGCGTCCAATCAAAAGACGGAATTTCCCTCACGTCATGAACGATATTTTTCAGTGGCTGTGAAGGAGGAGATTTGAACTTTGAATCGTGTCTGTAGACTAGCAACACAGCAGCAGCTGAGACAGCAGCAGCCACAGCACGGAGCAGTGAAAGTGTTCAGCTGTCTGGCAGCTTTTCCACCTCAGTCAGGACTTGCTGTGCCCCAGTCTCCCTCTCTCTCTCTCTCTCCCCCTCTCTCTCTCCCTCTCTCATTTAGGATACATCATGTCGTTCATTCTTATGAAGAAAAAGAGATTCAAATTCAAAGTACACTTCGACTTGGACGAATTGTCATCGGTTCCCTTCGTAAACGGAGTTTTATTCTGTAAAGTTAGACTCCTGGATGGAGGCTTTGCCGAAGAGTCCTCTCGGTAAGATTTTTTTTCTATTAATAGCAACAGTTCCCTGGTTCTAACAAGCTCAAATTAAATTTAAGCGAAACTTGTTTCTGACATTAGTATGTACCTGTTCGGTTTTCGTTGGACACACTCTTTGATTGGCTTCTTTATTGGCAACGACATTCCGTAGCATGTAACGTTAATGTGTAGTTAACTTTTAGCTACACCAAAATAACTTAGCTAGCTATCTGCTGGGTTATAGTTTAACGCTACTTGTTCTTCTAAGCTAGCTAAAGCTAAGCATGGAACTGTAGAAACGTAACGTTACCCGGGTTAGCGCAAAGTTGAAGACTTGTTATTATGTGTACGGAGACAGACAGTACAACACAGGAGGCTGCGATTTGACGCTAATTAATTCAATGAAATATGACTTTCTGTTCGAAAGATAAAAAAATAGTTTTTTCGTTTACCTATGTTCACACAGTCGATCAAAGTTGTTGCTAAGCAACCAGTTCTGTACGTTAAGGTAGATTTCGGCTGCAGTATTTCAGTCAACAGGTTTTTTTTTTAATAAATAACAATAATAATAATTAGAATAACAGTAATAATTAATTGAACATTATTTAATAGAACATAGAACTTCATATGATGGCGAATTTGTCTCTGGCTACTTATTTTTTAAAACTTTTTCTCTCTTTAATTTATATTATTTATTCATTGTTTGTGTTTATGACTCACGACCAAAAACAGAATTTTCTTCCATTGCAAAGCATCGTACAAGGTTAACCAATCAACTCTTGCCTGTGATTCTATCTGCTTGTTGCATTTAAATGAGTCATTCTGGAAAAACGGACACAGCCCTAGCACATGTCAACCGCGAACCCTCATTACTTTGCCATGGTAACTGTCTGTTCCTGAAAACTTGAGTGTAAACAATGTCTTCTTACTTTTATCCTACTCCAACCACAGCTTTTGACCACCTGTACATTCTGCATGTTCCCTGTGACTGCTATAAATAAATAAATAATTGAAATTGTGAAGTCAGATTGACTGACATAGCCCAAAATCACAAATCATTAATTTGCCTCAAAAGGCAAATTCTCTTCTTCCAAAAGATCTGTATGTCAAGTACAGTACGCATCCCATCATACACAATAACACTATTAGCAAATCATTGCAAAGGTTTGATTAAATACATAATCTAGTAGGACTTTGTAGGAGACACCTCAAAGCCTAAAGGGAGATTATAAACTTGCTGCACAGACTAAATAAAAAAATATTATTTGCTACATTCCTCTACATATTCTGATTGAAATTTGAGACTTGCACAAATTCGTCATTCTTCACTCTTGATTAGATCTGGCTGATTTGTGATTCATATCTGCTCCTTCAGAATTCAGTGTGCCTGCGTGTTTTAGCTTCTGTATGAAGTGGTGTACATTTGCTTCTCTCACAGGGAGCCTGTCCAAGCCAACTGTGTTCACTGGAAGAAGAAATTCTCTTTCATGTGTAAGATGAGTGCCAACGCTGGGACAGGTGTACTAGACCCCTGCTTGTGCCGGGTGTCTGTGCGCAAGGTACAGAACATTGTTTCTGCCATCAAGCTCTGTTTTGTTGATACTAGAGTAATGTATAATAGCAGTTTTCTATAGTCCAGACAGTTAACTGAGACTTGAATGCGCTAAGAAAATGTTTATGTAAATAAGATCAGAAGCACTGTTCATTTGTAACCATACCACAAAGTACTTTGTGCAGATAATGATCATTCTGCAAGGAGTCACAAATGTTTGTGAGTTCGTAATAAAACCCGGAAATGTAAGCTCAATATTTTATCTGTTTTTGTCATTGTAGGAATTGAAGGGTGGAAAAACTTTTGCAAAGGTAATACATCTATTCTAAAGCCTTTACACTGACATTTGTTATAAACATAACAGCTTAAGTACCAGAGATCCATTAGAACAGTCGTATCATTACATTTCATGTGATAACAGTCAGCCTTCAAGTGCACTTAGAGGACTTTCCTGTGAGGTGAGTCTATTTACTAGGAATCTTTTTATTTCTAGTTTCCGGCTTTGGTTACTAATTGAAAACTCTGTAAATCAAAACCTACACTATGTTAACCAATAACACCAACGATGAGTAAAAGAATTAGGTTATCTGATTTCGATTGAAGGTCCCATCTCAGACACGTGTGATGTGTTTCCAAAAACCTGAGTTAGGCTGGATTTCTTAAAGTGTACACCACACTACATTATCACAGGATGATGCTTTATGTACAAACAGTTGGTTAATGCTGACACTTTATCAGAGAAAACTGCCCCATTACCGTTCAATACAATTTATATTCAGTAAAATCCTATATTTAACCATTTAAACTGATCTCTATCCCTGTGCAGCTGGGCTTTGCTGACTTGAACCTGTCTGAGTTTGCTGGATCTGGCAGCACTACACGACGGTGTCTCCTAGAGGGATATGACACCAAGAACACCAGACAGGACAACTCAATTCTGAAGGTATGGTGGTGTTTTAACGCATTGCTCCACAATCCTCCTTTAAATACTGTTGGAAATGATCTTAGGAGTCTCTACCAGCTCTTCTTCTTCTTTTATTATTATTGTATATTTTTTCTATTTTGCTTTTATTTAATCTTTTTTATTTTTCTGTATATGTATATATTGCTCTTGTTGGCACCCATGCACCAAAACAAGTTCCTCGTATGTGAATACATACTTTTTTCAGAATTCTGATTCTGATTCTGATTCTGATTCTGAAAAAGACGGGACATCTGACTTATATTCATAAATATAAAGGATAGAGTGAGAAAATACACTTTGTAGTCTTTGTGTTAATCATGTCAAATTGTAGTGTACATAAAAAGACTGAATTAGCAGCAGAATACCGCTATATAGGAGCTTACCACTAAAGGACTCACAGACCACAGTTAATCTCTGAGGCTCAACTGACTTGCTTTTTATAAAAGTTATAGTTGAGGGATACAAATATCTTGAAAGTCTACCTTGACAACACACTAGGCTAGAAGGACAATGTAGAGGTACCTCTGGGGAGGATCAAGACAGTCGCTCAGTTTCTGCAGCAAGACATTGCAAATACAGATCTTCAGCTCTGACTGGCACATCTTCATTACACATTACAATAAACTAGTTTTGGACAGAATGAAAAACATATTGACAATTTGACAAATTTTAGAACCTAGTGAAGTTAAATATGTAATGTTTTTCTTGATGATGCTGATAGAGGAAAGGCTAAAAAGTTATTAAATATAATGTCAGTACATGCATTGCTATAAAGAATATGTAAAAAATAATAATAAACTTTATTTATACAGAACTTTTCCAAACAAAGTTACAAAGTGCTTTACATGGTTGAAAGAGGAACAAAACCATGTAGGCTTTTACCTAAAGATCTGTTGGTGAATCAAATACATTATGTTGTATACAGTAATGTCAAATATATTACTGTTGAGTAATTTTCCAACCTGCATGAAATTGTATTCTTTGCCATGAAACGTTTTTTTGAAGCCCAGTTCAGCAGCCCCGCCAACCCCAACCTCAACTGAGCTGTACGTCATGGTAAACTGATGGGATAACGTGTGTAGTCATGAAGCTGATTAGAGACACACACGGCATGTTTCACCATCTTTGTAACCTTGGAAATGTGTTGTTTGGACTTTTGTTTCATTCTTACATTCCAGTTTAACTTTATCTAAGAAATAGCAGCCTCAGTATCTGCTAATCTGCTCGTGGAAAGCCCAGTTCATGGGCTACATGAATCCTAACATGATAAAGATTTGACATTAGACATTACTTAGGCTTTCAGTAATAAAAACTTTTGTCATTAATTTGCTTTTTTCTGTGTTTTGTTTTATTTTGCATCAGAATATGTTTTAAAGTGAAAATGTTGTACTATTTTCTGTTCGTTATCTGGCATTTAGAGTTCTTAATATAGATCTCCTATCTGCTCACTTCACCTGCTGCATTAAAGACTCTTTATGGAGCATCTGGCTGAGACGGGAAAAAACGTTCCCTCCACTTCCAAGTTCCATCTTGGCTTTGAGTGGAAAGTCATTTAGGGACAATGTTATTGTCACTGCACCATTGATTACTACGGTTAGTATGCAGTTGTATATCTATGGAAGCCCAGGAAGAAAAATCGTTTTGTGACAAAGAACGATCATTGTCCTTACCCTAACCCTGAACGTAAACCTTAATCCGTCTGCATAAACAGAGGTAAAGAGTGGATGTTGCCATTTTACTTGACTAGTCCCTCGGCATGTTTTGTCAAACTCTCTTGTTGGAAATAAGATCCAGAGTCTAATTTCTTATTGAACCACAAGACTGTAAGCTCCCAGCTGATTCTGTAGCCCTCATGGTCGGCTTAGCATTTGGTCAAATGGAGTGTTTGGTACCCCTGTGATGTTGCAGCTTAACTGAGAACCAGGGCTGAGCCAACAGGATGTATCCCATTGGGGTGATATGTCACAGGCTTCCTGTGACTTCAACTTTGTTTCTGTCAAAAGATTTTTGTCTAGTGTGGTCTGTGAGGGCTGGATCAGCGAGAGGGGATGATGAATGAGTGTGGTTGTCAGTTACTGTAGGTGGGTCTGGGTTTTGTGTCTGGAATGGCCTCTGTGGCTGGGTGTGACAAAAGGCACAATTCAATATGGTAGTATTACTAGGTGAACATTTTTCAACCCATTATGATACACTGCTTTTACTTTACACAGCTTTTATATGTTTTAGCTCCATTGTGTACAAACGCTTCAATAGCAGAGCAAAGCACGTCACCAGACATGAACCTAATTCAGTCTTTTGAAGTTCCATTAGTGCTGCACATGGAGAGTGATGCTGTTAAACTGTTAGAAAAAAATCAGAGCAGCTGTTATAGATGACGCCCTGTCTGGTAGTGACATGTTGCTTGTCATGATCTTACAGTGAGTCTTTGTCCCCGGGGACATGTCATCATTCTCACCACTGACACACACTAAAAGGATTTTTTTTAAACTTGGATAGGACTGACCCTGGTTAGACCTGCTTCAGTCTGAAAAAGGCATCCATCCTTCTCTTTCTAAGAAAGCTCACTTTGTAATACCTATTATGGTTTTGACCTGTTGTCTATTCCAACTGTGTGAATTTTGCTGACAGAGTGTCCTAAGAACAAGTTTTAAAGCACAGCAAGAATAATTTACTGCTGACTAGCTTCACTTGCCTTTAGTTGCATTTCTCTCACACACTGTCCCTCAATCTCTCTCAGGGGGAATCGTCTTCTAACTGATTAGACTGTTTGTAGACTCACTGCCCAAGCAGCTCTACAAATTGGACAAACACACACACTTAGTCGCAAAATCTTGCCTCAGAGGACACAAATCTACACTGTTGTAGCCTTAATGGCCAAATCCTATATAGGCACTGGAGTCTAAACCAAACAGAAAGGTGGAGTGAAGTCTTGAACCATATGGAGTCTGGAAGATGAACAGCAAAATCTCATGTCTCTAAGGAGTCTCCCCATAGCCATTTCATTAGTAAAAGAAATAAAGAAGTGCATAAAAAGATAAAGGGAGAACACACACACACCTTGCATGCACTACCCGAGTGCACACATATTGCATATAAACCTATTAAAGACACCTTGTGAATGCATTTAAATGATATCTTGTAGTTAGTAAAAGAAAGTCAGTACTTTAATACTAAGTATAATAAGTCAAATGGCAGTAATAAATGATTATGTCCAACAAAATCTTAAATACAGTGGATAAAACTCTGAAATATAATGAACTGCCCATAAATAATTAACAGCTAGAAGCAAAAAGAGAATATACTCTTCATCTTGCCTGTATGTTTTATTAATGCGCCTCTGCATCTGTCATATCACTGTTATCTATGCTATAAAGTGCTACATTATTCACTACAGTAAATGGAATGAATAGATTTAGAAGATTCTCAAGAGACAGCTATTTTAAAGCAGGGGCTTGAGCCTTGTAATAGCATCTTCCCTCTTTTCGTGTCCAAGTGTGTGCTGGACGTGCAGCGCAATGTACCTTTATTGAGTTGCACCCTCATGTAAGGAACTATTGCATTTCAGCTGTTCCTGTTCATACCGGAATGTCAAAGACTTTTGAAACCCTTGTGAATTATTGTCCAACAGCTATAATACACTGGATCTTCTTCTCCTTTTTCCCTCAGGAACACTTTACGCCAGAGTGCAAATTCAAAGAGTCGGTGTTCGAGAACTATTATGTGACATACTCCTCCATGATATACCGCCAGCAGCAGTCGGGCAGGGGCTGGTACCTCGGTCTGAACAAGGAAGGAGAAATCATGAAGGGAAACCATGTCAAGAAGAACAAGCCAGCAGCCCACTTCCTTCCCAAACCTCTAAAAGGTAAATCTGCCCACATCCTCTTTCACATTTTACTGTTCAACATTAATGGCTGGTTTATTGTCGATCAGAACTTGTTCATACAATGTGTGGTCCCAACCATGTCGGAACTCTTAAGTGTTTATAGTTAGACTACACTCGAAGGCAGAGATAAAAAGCCAGCTGTCATAGAGATGGGGGAGACGCGATACGGTTCAAATATGGGAATAGTAGCATACATTTTAAAAAAAAGAGCACTAGAGAGAGAGCACTGACAGCTTATCAGGAATAAAGTTGTTGTAACTAACTAATCTATTGAGAAGGTTTCTTGATTATTCAGCAATGTCACTTTTCTAGTTGGCAAAGGGGTTGTTTTTCCACAATAAGAGACATTCCCAGAGAACCATTAGCTTTTCTTTGATTAAATGTCCATGTTTTCTTTATACTTTTAGTTCATGTGCATATTCTTCTAAATTGAGCTGCTTTCTACGTGACCCGCTGCCATTTAGGATTCTCCTTAGATATGCTGGCATGGACCTATTCAGTAGCTTCCACTAGCTGGTCACACTCCGCTGCAGACACAGTGCAGAATAAGGCTGAACCATTGTCTGTGAACAGAAGCAGCAGGAACACTATGTTTAAATGCTTTGAATACTAGTAGTAAAGTCGCAGGAAAACCCCACCCATTCCAGGCTGTGTGTGGTGGCGTGGCTGTGGAAGGCAGAGGAGG
The DNA here is from genome assembly GCA_036024295.1 of Nannoperca obscura. Lineage (NCBI taxonomy): Eukaryota > Metazoa > Chordata > Actinopteri > Centrarchiformes > Percichthyidae > Nannoperca > Nannoperca obscura. The sequence continues at coordinate 15,125 of JAVQJL010071103.1, read as the reverse complement.
GGAGAGGAAGGAAAGGTTCTGTTCTCTCTGTTGAAAAGGCCAGAGTCCTTTCATCTTCAACAAGACACAGATTTACCTGACACCGGAAAGTGAGTCTGTTTTCACTTGAGTGAGATGAAAGAAGACTATCTTTTTTTCTCCCAGTAAGAAAATATTCAAACAATGACAAAGAGAGGGCAGTTTCTTGACATTGAGTAGTTTCACAATGTGGATCTATCACACGTGACTCCTTCACCATGTTTTACTACATTCTTGTGTGTGTCTATAGTAACTGGGTGAAAAGATAATTAAGTTGTAAAGCCAGTCTAACCATGTGGTTTTAGAAAGTACAGTATTTTATCATAAAAGTATGATGGACTTGTTGATCAAGGCAAAAATCTGAGTAACGGTATTTTGATATAGGTATGTATTCAGGTCAATATTAGATAATTGCAATCTTTTTTTTATTTCAAATGGAAATCAAGCCACAAAACTTTAATTAAAAGATGAAATGTCCTTGGCCAGATACATCCTCTTTACACCAAAGACAGTAAATGTTGTAGATGTGATTATGATTTGTGTCCAACTATCTTTGTACTATTGGGTTTCATTCACATAACCAGCAGTTTGGAGTTAAATTCTTAATTTGCAAATGTGATGCTGCCCTTTCTTGCGTCTTTGGTGGAGCTCCTCTAGCAAGCATCTAATTAAGAATCTATGTCTGCCCTTTGAGATCGCTATAATAGCTTTTCATTTTCATTTAACGGGCCATCCGGGGGGTCTCAAACACACTTAAGAGCAAAAGCCAGAGAGAATGATTGCCTTGCTTTATGCAGAGAGAAAATACTAAGAAAGAGAAAAAGATAATGACATGGATAGATATAAGCTGGATGAGACAGTAATTTTAATAACCATTGACCTCAGCTGCCTTTTGTGCATTTTATCTACAAGATGAAATATAGTATAGTACCAACAGCAAATCCAAAATGAGAAAAATAAATTGAATAAATATATAAGTTGTAAGATATTCTGCTTCTTTTATACAAACTTTAAATGATCCAGTAATGCACAATATTTACTAAATCTTTTACATAATTTAAATTTCAGATGTAGCAAGTGGTTTGGAAAGAGCTTTGCCAGCGAAGGAGAGAAATAAAGGAGAATTTGTTCCAGCAGCTCATAAAGATTCAGAGCCAGCGGTGTTACAGGGCACCAATTAAGAAGCTGTCTCTGCACTGGCAATGGTATCTCTTCCAGCCATTACTCACTACTCTTCTGGTTACAGTCTGTGAGTCTCAGCCCACAGCCTTTCATTCTGTCTTCCTCTGGATGAAGCTCACACCATTCAAACCCAAACAGGAAAATCCTCTTACAATTCTTCCAGAAAGTCTTGATGCAAGACACAAAGGGCTGCCTTTTTATCGGGAAAGTGTGTGGTCTGTCAAGTGGCGTCTGTCACGTGAAAAATGACAAGATGGGTGGTTGCTATGTGGAATTCATGTTTAAAAATAGCAGCAGTGGTGTTTAGGTGATATCGTAATCCCAAGGTCAGTCGCCCACCATTATAACCATACAATACTAGTCACTGACAAGACTGCAACAGGAGTCACCCAGTGCACCCCTGCTATTGATTGATGTTTATAAGGATGGTCTCCGGATGGTTTTGCTGCTGTAACAAAAAAATGCTGGGCTAAGTGAGGAGTCTGAAGGACTGGGTTTGCTGTTTCAGCCACAGACTCCCTTAGGAATGAACATCAAATGGCATTCTAGGCAGAAGAATGTTGACAGCATCCTGAAACCAAAGACTGAACCTCAGATTACTGATATTTCTACTGAAAAGTAGCTGCTGAGCTGCAGATTGGGCCAATGCTGCATACACAGCAAAGTTAGAGCACTAGCAACTCCTGAATTTATAATGCCTTGCTGTGAATATGGGATTTTCTTTTACTTCAGTTCAGCACCAACCTGGTTTACTGTAATCTCAGCAGTTTGCAGGGAACTGTAAATAAGATCTCATGTTATACAATCGCAGGACCTGTTCTAATAACCAAAACAGACTGCAGTCCCTTTAAACAGTTCATTTTTATTGCTATGCATATAACAGTTTTCTGTTGTTGTTTGTCTAATGTATACAAAATGTCAGTTTGTCTGATTCTCATTTATTTTGTGTTTCCATAGTGGCAATGTACAGAGAGCCATCTCTCCATGACTTGACAGAGTTCTCCCGGTCCGGCAGCGGCACACCCACCAAGAGTCGGAGTGCTTCAGCTGTGCTGAACGGAGGCAAAGCCGTGAGCCAGAATGAGTCGACGTAGCCTGGTAGCCGAACCCAGGCCTGGGGCCGAACCACGAAACCTTACCTCCAGCAGAGCGTGAATCTAAGCAGACTTCTCTTACCGATCAGCGGTTCAGGACTAGCTACGACAACAAACTACACATAAACACTCAGACACCATCAATAAAAAACAGTTAGGTACCATCCTGGTCAATCATCATCAAAACAGCATCAACAGAAAGACACACCGCACATAAACCATTCTGGACTTAAAAAACAAATTAAAAGTTTTGTTTTGGGCTTGAGATTAATCTTTTACTTTGATCACTCTCTCATTGGTGATGATCCCGTACCAGTGAGCTCATCTTTATCTTATTTTATTTTTCCTAATTTCCTGTGGACAATAACTTTTCTTAGGTCATGTAGACACCAAGCACTCGTCCATCTGTCAGGAAGTTAGACATGTAGGCATTCAGGGCAGCCAGTAATGGCGCTGGTCTACAAGGCTGCAGTAGTACAGTACAAGCCCTGATCTCTGTCTCATCCATGCTTCTGTGAATACAAAGCCTATAAACTCCCTGGTGTGGCACAGCCTAGTGCTGCTGGGACTGTGGCCAGCCAGACGGTAGCTCTCCTGCGTCCTAGTGCACACGCTCAGAGACTGAGCTCTCTAGCATGGGAAAATAAAGCCTATGTTCAACTGACCTGAATTATAAGGGACAGTGTGGCTCTCTTGCAGTTTTTGTTTCCTTTCAGAAATGCCACAGCTGCACCTTGGTTTTTTGCTAATTTTCTGAATTAGCCGAGAGCTTTTTATTTGATAACTGGTTTTGTTTCGTCCCCTCTTGTTCTCTTCCCTTACCATTGTTCAGTATTTGTATTTTTGTTGCTGTTTCATCATTGAAAGGGGTTCCAGCAAACCAAAGACAGAAAGAAAGAGTGTCCCTTTAAGCCGCTGAAAACCAAGCCAGTATAAAGGCAAAGCTGGAATTTTCTTTTTCATTGTACATTTTTGATGATAAGGAAGTAAAGATGTTTTTGGGGGGAAAGGAAAAATGGAAAAAGGAAGGGATTTTAAACACTTTGAAGTTGGCAGCGTGCTTGATGTTGTGCTTTTTGCTGATAGGCTCAACGACTGAGGTATGAAACGACTAGTCTGTGTCCCCATTTCCTTCTGTTACCTCTGTGTCACAAAGTCTCTGTCTCTTGTCCTCGTGATGCGTTTGCTCTCTCTGTGCTTGTGTCATACTTTGACCTCCCCCGCCCCAAGCCATCCTTTTTTGTCAACTTCTATTAACTGATACAGTTGTTCCCCTCCCAGGATGCTTGTTATGTGTTTGAGTAACTTATTGTGGTGACAATATTTTCTATATTTAAAAAAGAATACTGTGGACTTTTAGGTGGCGTAACATTTTATAGGACACGTCATATTTGTAAAAGTGAAAAAAAAGAAAAAAAAGAAAATGCATACAAAAATGAACATCTTCCCTTTCTTGCACAGGGCATGTACAAACACAATTCTGTACAAAAAGGACCCTTTTTGTGGGCTACGTACTCTTCCCTTCAGCTACATAACTTCTTTCTGGTACATGCTTCTGGGAGGCTCCGGAGGTTGTACTAGATGAACCTATCTGTTGCATGGGAGAAAGCAGGGAAATTCTGGTCTAGAGCTGCATGATGTAGGCTATATGTATTAACCCATGTTGGATCATGTGTTCCAAGCTACCAGGCTAAAACTGATAAAACAACATTTACAGGCAGACATTGTGGTTGCCTGGTAACTTCCAGTTGTTTATTATTTGTTGTATACACAAAAATGCACTGAATAAAATGTTTATATTAAGATTTACTTTTAAAATGCGTCAGACTTTCTTCTTTGTCATTTCATTCCACCCTCCAGCCATTGCAATTACAGAGAGGATCAGGTTGTGGTAATTCGACTTTAGTTGGTAGGATATGGAATAATTGGTGGTGTAGTGGTGGGAGCCATCGATGCTGCATTCTAGCTTGAAAAGCCCTCTCTCTTGAGGAACTCCTAAACACACACTATCTGTGCAGCCAATGTATCACATGGAGGCAGGATATGTCTTTAATTGGCTGAGAGTTGATGTGAACATGCTTACAGGGCTCATTCTATCAGATAAATCAATATCTCTTTTGGATTTGGAAGGCTAAAGACTAGATATCTGTAAATTGCTCCACTGCTGTGGCATCTTCCTTTATCTGTATAAGTGCTGCCTTGGATTAGCAACATCACGTTGACTCCCCCCCCATAAGCCGATCTTAAGATTGGTTTTGGTAAAAGTGATCTAATATTCTCTCTTCCCAAAAGATAAATCATGTCTGGGCCACCGCACAAGATCACACATCCAGACCGTTCTAGCTCAGGGTTCCTTCTTAGTGAAGGGAACTGCAGGCTGTGCATGATCAAACAAGTCTTTACATAATTAGGCCAGTACAAAAATAAACAATCCCGCTCGATGGGTAAAATCAGAACACTTCAGTGCTATAGGGTCTTATGTGTGCAAAGAGGACGTGACACGAGGTACTAATTACCTGGCGAGTCAGTTACTGTTAAGACAAGCTGGGAAAACATTTACCTACCAGGCTTTGTTAATAAGGTCAGCCTCTCCCTTACTGTCTTTGTCATCTCGGGATGAAGCACTTTCTTTAATGAGGGGTTTTGTTCATGATCACTCTACTCTGATTGTCACCCACAGTGCACTTCAGGAATGATAAATGTAAAGGATGTCAAAATGTGATGGAAAGAATAAGTATTGTGAGCAAAAAGTTACATTTAATACTAAATACTAAATACATTTTTTGTTAATCCATTTATGAATAAAAATGTATTTAATAGGATATGTCAATCAAGGACACGTTCATTTAAAATGATTCCAAATGATGTCCGTTAGTTAAAACATTTAGGAAATCTTGCACAGACATCCTCATCAACCTAAGACGCTGCTGGATTCTTAAACATCGGAATAAAAGTCCTCGATATGAACTTGCAACAAAGCTAAACAAATTTAAAATGACACACCATCTGTTCAAATGAATTTGAATGCTCTGTGTGACGACTATTTCATAGTAAATACGTTTAATTTGTACCACTGCAATAGTTAACAGTTACATGTTGCATTTAGACCTTTCAGAATGGCATGTTCTGATCAATGGTGTTCTGGATAGAACAGACACACAATTGTACCTTAGTGCATTTGGTGACTGTTTACAATGAACAAAAATTATGAAAATATGCTACTAGTGTTGTTTCCTTATCCAAACAAAAGATCCAAGTATTCTGCAAATACCATGCAGCTAAAAAAGGGCAAAAGGCTGCAGTTGCAAATTCTGATCTTCTGTTCAGAGTGGCGCTAATGTGCAGACAGTTATCACTGTTAAACACCAATAAGGACTATAAAAAATAAAACAAGACATGTAAAAGAGAGACAACAGATGGATAATCAGTTTTTCTGAATCTGAATTTGACAAATAGCAAACAAACTCAGATCTTAGTAGAATGAACAAAAATTGCAACACTGGTCTGAAGATATAAGCCTGAGTCGTGTCACTGTTCAGTGGTTTAAAAGCAAAAGAGACTTTTGCTGGGTATCACAGCCTATTGTACAACTCTACAATATGCTCCCCCCTCCATGCTTGGAGTGTGAGATAGAGGAGGCATCAATTTCGTCTTTGGAGACTGCCTCATTACGCCAATTGCCAGCAGAGACAGGAGAACTAATAGGCCTCTGTAATATAGGCCCTGATATGAGCTACTTCATCGTTCATGTAGTTTGACATCCCCCTACTCCCTTCATTTCCTTTTGCCTATCTCTACACTCCATTCATTAGCATGGGCCAGTCCAATTCATTAACGGAGGCTGCCTGCCTTGTTCAGAGATGGTGATGTGAGAAGCAGCCACTTTCCCTCTGTGGTATTCTCTTTCCCTCTTTCGCTCACTGGCCAATCAGTTATTCTGTCCTTCACTTGGCCAGACTAATGAGTCTTCACGGAGCCCCCAAAAAGAGGAGATGCAAATCCTGAGGGTGGGTCTCATGCACAGCCCCACACGTATACACAAAGCTATTGCCACTCCAGTGTGCAAGGACTTGAGATATTGAGTGAGAGCAGTCTGCTATAATCTGTCACGATTCCGACAGAGCTGATGGAGCTGTGATGTATGTGAGCACTGTGTACCTGTGAATGCTATAACTCATTACCCTCTATCACTGCCTGCACAGGCTGAGTGGCTTCATTTCTCTCTCTCTCTCGCACCCAGTCTCATCCAGTCTCACCCAGTCAAAATGAATGACAAGACTCACAGCATGATCTTTTGTCTTTTGGTGCCACTTTACGATAGTCACTATTGACTGTATTAAGGGTTACCAAATGATTTACTGATGCTTTACAAATCAGCATTAAAATAGAAATCTACAGTAAGCAAATAATTTATAAATGATTTATTAACATTAACAGTCAAAAATGATTTACAACCCCTTCATGACTATGCCTTTCATGTGTGGGGTATATAGAGGATGTGCATCAATACTCAGATTTACCGGTCTTAAAGTCAAAACTAAATCCATTTTAAATTCATATACCGTTATATATTTTATTATTCCATTGGGATTAGGCCAGGGTTCTTACTTACTTACAATGTTGACATTACAGATGTGTCATTGTATTTTATTGTCCTTTTGTTAGTTTTGTCACAAGAGGTGTGTTCTACAGAAAACAATTTTCACCTGCCAGTCAAGAAGTCAACGCATGAAATGACTAATTATGAAACAAGATAAAATTATTTGCTTCCTGCATTTTGCACATGATTTAAAGTAAGGCAGCAAACTGAGTTAAGTGCAGCTTCCCAGAAATATTGATGCTTTTACAACCTTCGGAAGAAGACAAAGACAACTGAATTTAATTGACTGAATCCTCCCACGAGGGGCAGCTGCAGCTCCCATTAACTTCTATTCCTCTATTCCTCCATTCTCAATCTCCTTCTTTATATGTTTGTTTTAGACACTTTAGGAGTCATTTATTCCTTACATTGATATGCTATTTGTAAATTAAAGAGGTTTATAAAAAGTATGTGTTGTCAAGAATTGGTCTATTTGAACATGAAGCTTTATTGTCATTCTTCACAGACCCCAATCCCTGAAAATGTACTATACCAAAACAAAAAGAGGGGAGAAATTAAAGGTAACAAACTTTAAATAATACCAAGCTATATTGTTCTAAACCATGAAGACCATAGATATACCAAGAATAAACAGGCAAGAGTGTAGACAAAAAAATGTGATAAAGGAGAAAGAAATAGGATAGAAAGGCTTAACAGTGAGATAAATAAAGGCAGATACTGTTGAGAGAGATAAAGTTGTGCATATCGCCTCTGGGGAGAAAATAGCAGAAATGAGTGACACTTGAGTTTAGTTATTATGTAAAAACAGTGCACAGAGTTGGCTTATATGCCAGGGCTTTCACTTCGAAAACAAAACATATCCAAAAAATAAGGCTATCAGGTGACAGCAGTCAAAAACACAAGCCGACTAATAATCTGCAGGCCTTCAGTTCCTACAAGAAAAAAATGTCAGGCCGAGACACTGATGAAATTGAATGAAATGCACCGCTGCTAACCTTGAGAGTGCCAGGCCTCTCAGTCTCTCAAACACCCCGGTGCCCTCTGAGAGCTGAGAATCCAAACACAGTCTGCTGGTATTTGTCCCTCTAACAACCTCTCTTCCATCGTCCTCCCCATGTGCCCCTGGTTGGCACAGAAAAAGCACCAGCTTCATTCTCAACAGATTATCCTGAGCAGAGAGTGTCTCGCACCTCTGCTTATCAGTGCTACCAGCACATCAGACCACCAGGGACAGGCAGAAAGATGGGTAAGACACATTGTCCAGAGAATGCACATTGATAACATCCACCACAAATAGCATAAGACATCACTGCTTCCCCCATTAGAGGTGCAGTACAGCTGGGATGTCGCCTCCTGATTATTCCTCAGGCTGTTATTGGATTTAATGTGGATTGTTTATCAGAGATAGGAGCTCGACCCACTTGTGAAACTAAAAGGGATAAACAATGAAACACATAGTACTTGATAGTTTTATGTTGTGTTGGTTCTGCGTTCAGCACACCACACTGAATGTAAAATGAAACAATGACTATAAAGTTAAAATGTTGTCTTTTAGCCTGAATTTCAGGATTTCTACATTTACATCAGATTAACAGCATATAAACTGCAGCCTTTTTCATACATACTTCCCCCATTTTAGAGAGAAAGCAATTTGTGAATCCTTCACAGTCAATTACTTACTGCAGTATGTGACCCATAGATCAATCAATCAGATCAATAGACACTTTGAATCTCCCTTGGTAATTCTGTGTTAGTACTGTAGAGCAGCCTCTTTCACATCTTGCTTGTTTCTGGGACTTTTTGTCATTCTGGTCCTCAAGTGAAAACTATGTTTAGTTGGACTGAGGTCAGGTGATTCACTTGATCAGTCAAGAACATTCCACAGTTTGGAAATAATAAACTTTTAATAATTGGCATGCTACATGCTGTATAGTAACATGCTCAAATGTCCTTAAACTCAGCACTTCAGGTTGCCCAGGGGGCTTAGGGCGTTAGCTGTGTGATTGCAACATCCCTGGTTCAGGTAGAGCTGGTAACCTTTGTTGCATGTAATTCAACATTTGTCCCTGCCCTTGCCATCATTAGAGTCATGCTGCTAGCATGGCTAAAAAAAAGGTCAGTACTTCAACCTCGTAGTTTCATTAACATCAAATAAAAAGCGGAAATAATAAAACTCACCCCACTGTCCTAATCCTTGCTGACTACGCTGTACATACACACACACACACATACATATATACACAAACCCATACGTGTGTGTGTGCATCCATCTATCTCATCTACAATTGATGGCACATACAGTAGTTGCAGATAGATCCTTGTAGAGTGGGAATAGTTCAAATTGAATGCAAATGAATGCTTGAGTATTCAGAGTACAATGCTGTGGGCGGGTTGACTCTACTCAAAGACTTATAGTTGCACTCCCATTTCAGTAAGGTATTACTTCTCAAGAGAGGAAAAGAAGATGCTGATGTTTTGCTGGAAATCATTTCGACATCCAAAGACCTCTGGCTAGGCATATAAATTGTATCATCGTGGAAAGGTTTTAGTTACAGCGTAACACTGTATTTTTTGTGTATTAGATAACAGATTTAGACCACACAGTATAACAAATTACTCAATAGCTGACAGAAAATCCATTATTAAAAGCCCTTTGTGTGGTTTAAGCGACTTTGGCAAAATCCAGTAATGATGTACTAATTCACACACCTGTCATAGGTCTGCAGTACAGCTGGACCTTCTGGATGTTTTATATGGGATCATATCAATGACTGTTTTGCACAAGACCCACCATGTCGAAGATTATATAAATAAATGAGGAGTTATTAGACTGAATGGAGACAAATAATTGGTAGATGCAGCACCACGAAAGCACGAAAGGGTTTTGACCAACCGATGAGTGATTACATATCCCAGTCTCAGCCAGGAAAGACAGATTAACGTTATTATAATCCAGACAAAGAGAACAACCCATTACTTTAATGAATAATCCCCAGTTAGTAGCGTGGATGAGCAGCTTTGGATGTGAACTACGGATCACGTTAGGAGGAAACAAATTAATGTTTTCTCCGTTGTGTATGGCAGCTGTTGTCATAACAGGTTTTATTATTCGCGCCCAAAAAACATCCAGAAAAAAAGCCACCAGCTGTAGTCTTATAAAATGCAAAATAATTATTAATTAATATTCATAAAGGGGTATCTACAGACACATGCACTTCAAAAACGCTTGTGTTCACACCTGGGGCTGACTTACCAGAATTTGACATTAATGAGATGTGCGACTCTGTGCCTTGCACTTGGAAGATGAACATTTTTTTACTTGATATCAACTAAGAAAAAGCATGACGCATGTTGAGAGGAATACGTGCCAGATGTGCTGTACCACAGGAAAACAGTGGTTTTGATAGTGTCGTACTTTTAGCAGTACATCTCTTCCCACTGTTATGAATGACAACTTGTGATCAGTAAATGCCGGGAGTTATTTTGCACGAAATACACAAAATTACAATATATTCCTTTTGGCTGTATTGTATTCTGATCTACTTAGGTTAAACTCTAGAAAGACTTTATATCTCTGGTTCATTAATGATGCATTTCTCCCTGCAGGATTATTAAATGTCAGCAGAAAATGTTATCTGGGAAGAAGCTCTTCCTCTTTGAATCTGAGGGATTGACACCAAAGCCTGATGTTTACTGTCAGAGATGTTAGATTAACTTTTTTTGTGAAACCAATCAACATTTTAGCTCTCAGAAAATGTCTTGGTGTGACATTATCTGTGACAGACTAGTTTTCATGGGAATGAGAAAAATACTGTATATACCCCAGTGAAACAAAATTGGCCTAGATATGTAAGGTGCGGTGCTTTCATTTAGTATTTATAGGTGACAATTTTCTGCAAAAAAAAAGCCAAAAAACATGTTACTTGGTACAGAAGGGTAAACATCTAGTCTTAGATAGATCAGCTGCTTTTTATTTCTTGTTTGTGTTATACAGATTCAATATTAACTCTCATTTTACTTGGCGAAAACAAACATATATTGGTACACTGGGTTTGGGACTCTATGGCTGTGAGTCTTACAGTACACACGAGAAAAAGGATCAGAAACATATCATCTACTTTGATATTGTAGGTTCAAATAGCAACCACTGTCCTAGGTCATACCCTCACTCTATTCTGTCATTTCAGTCACTCTCCTCCACAATAGTGAAAAGAAGAAAGATGTTACATAATTCTTTTTTTCAAAATGTGAAATTATTTAATTTATTATGGCACCTTTTGAGTCATGTTTTTGTCAGGTTTGTGTGAACCTGGTGGGTCATTTTTTCATCATATACTATAAACTGAACTTTTGTCTGAACCACCAACAATATTTTTATGCTCCATTCTCAGTTATCATTGTGTATATTCTGTCTAACACCTTTCAGCCTCATTGCTATATAAATAAATGTCATCAGATCTTACAGACAGCAATTAATTTTGCAACTTGAAAAACTATTTGAAATTAGATTCATTCAAGAGACATCCAAACAACCAGCATGGTGTGTTATACAACTGCAGTACATTTCAATGCTGCTTCCATTTTTTGTTTGTCGTTACCTGTTCCAACTGGATTTGCTTCAGTACAATTAACCTAAACTTATTAAAATCTCACTCCTGCAAAGCCAAGTCATTCCCTCAGCGCTAGAGGAAACACTGGTGTACTATTCATTTCCCCTGCCTGACTAACACACTCACTATGTCATCTCCAGCACTGTGACTCACCCGCTCCTATTTACCATAATCAGCTACTCAAAACAGCCAACAACAGATATCACGTTTCCACCACAAAGTGAAGAATCTGATCTTACTCATCATTTTATGCCTTTCTTGTTTTTGTTAGCATTGTATCCGTCTCATCTGAAAATGCATTTCAGTTAGCACTTATTGTTAATAACCAGCCATTTTTCTCTTCGTGCTGCATGGTGTTCTCCCTCCCTGCTCTCTGTCTCACTCCTCTCATCTCCCCACTGCTTGTTTCCATGTGCAGGAGGGAATCCCAACTCTTGCCTCACTGCAGTGGATGAGGTCCGGCATTACGTAACAGAGAGCGAATGAGCCAGACAACCAGCACTCATCTCTGTTAGCTTGCAGTCAAGCAAAAAGACAGTCAGGGAGAGGCAGGCAGGCAGGGGCCACATCCAATATTTATGAAACCTCTGCAGCATAAATTCTTCCCCCTGCCCTGCTACAGTACAGTAGACAGCACTTGATAAATGGCTGCGTGGAAAAAACATTTTACATCCACTCCTCAAATCCTGCATCATTTACTCCTTCACTCTGCATCCCCTCCAAATAAAGGAGGTGGATACTTACAGGGATACAACAAACAAAAGAGCCCGAGGGAACATTAATGAGAACTCAGACTGCTGCTTGTCTAACCAGAAAATATGTGAAGAACTGAGACGACCGACGCGAGAGAGGATATATTCAGAATATAAACTCACAAAATGTCTGTCATAATGTTTTATTATTACATTGAATATATATTACTGGTAAAAAATAAGACTGAAATAGAATGTATAAAAACAACTGTCCCTGTCAAAACAACAAGAGCAGCTTCAATATCCTGCCACAACCCTAGGTTCAGGAATTAATCAATATTCCCGCCCTTTTCGTGTTGGTGGTATGGCGTGATTTACTGATCTGATTATGAGGAAAGAAATTCACTTCACGTGAAAGTTTGTGAAGGCTAATTCCTCTTCCACATATGCCTACCGGTAACACCTCCAGACAAATAAATGGCCTTGGCATAAGACAAGTCACAGGAGAATAGAGAGAAAATAAAGAAAAGGCCTTAAGACGTGTTAGCCAGAAGAAGCAAAAGAAGGTGAGAGGACATTAATATGAAATGAACAGAGCAGAAAAACAGGGCAAAATATAAAGCTCTCTACAGGAGCCCTCTATTTGATTATAGGCTGATTGCTTGCAATAATGTTTTGTGAAGAGAGGGTGGTTGCAGCAGGTTACTGTAGTCGGCCAAAGCTGAAAAAGTCTACTGTATCTGTACAATCTTATTTACTGGTACTGTATTTTTGGAGATTGACTGGATCCAGATGCAAAGAACTGTCCATAGCAACTAGCCCAGTCATGACACCTGCATTATCAGTATAATCAGCCACACAATTATGTGTGTCCATCTTTATAGCTGCGAGCTTCCTTTCATACCTCTCACCCTCTCTCACGTCTATCTCACTCTCCCCCTCTATCACACAACTGTCTCCCCTCCTCTTCCACACCAGTACAGCTCACTTTCTAAGTTTCTCTCATGGCTCCCTGTTCCTCTGCTGTTTCCTGCTCTTATCTCCTGTGCACAATCACTTTCTCTCTCCCTGCGGCTGGAGCTTTCTTGAGCTTTAAATGCTTGTGTGTCATATCTTTAGTCTCTATCTCTGAGTGATTGTTGCCTCTGTGCATCACACAAGTAGCGTACTGTTGTGGAAATTGCTTTCATGCGGCACACCTTCCTCCCTCCTCTTGCTGATACTTTGGTGTTGATTCCACTTGTCAGTTGCGGAATTGAGGTCCAAATAATGTACATGCTCGGAGATCTGTGGCTTAAATCCCCATTAACAACACAGTCGTTGAGCTCAAATGAACCAGGATGTCAATATCTTGGCTAACTGTCAATCAGCTTTGTAAGTGGAACTACAGCCAGCAGCTTAGGGAGACTTATAAACCTGCTGAGCATAAGGTATCAGTATTAAATGAAAATTCACAGAATCTCTACACTCTCTGTTGTCACAATCACCATGAAAAGGTCATTGGTAATAATTACTATGAAATATTATCTCATGTCAGGGGAATAAACAATTCCACTTTCTATGTCATTTTTGCAACTTCTGTCTTCTGTGCCTTGCAGTATAATTTACATCAGGATGTTTCTACCACCTACGTAGCTTGTTTCTTGTGAAAAGGAAGTCTTATGAAACTAAAAGTGAATGTGTTTGTAGTCTTCTTGAGTTTTAGAATTCTGAGTTTACTGAAAAACATTCATGCTTTATTATTTAAAAAAACTTGCAGACACAGCATGTATTTGTTAGAATGCAATACCAAATTACCACTACACCAGTACCACTACAGGGATCAGATCCCAGGTCTCTGCAGTGGTGGGTGAAAACTTAGTGTCGCCTGTGTGCCTCATGAATGGGTATGAGGTCATGGTTTCATCCCAAATGGCTTCATCCATAGCACTATAAGCTGCCCTAATTAACACAAACACAGTTATCTGAAAAGTACAATGATGACAGCGTGAACAGAGACAGAGCTAGTCATTTCAGTGACAGTTTGTATGCAGGATGTGGACAGAGGAAATGTGTTTTGTGACTTATCAGATCTTATGTTAGCATAATGCCATTGAGTGTTTACATTGGGATGCAGAGAGTTTAGCTTCACCAAGAGGCAGTAACGTCTGCCAGTCTCTCTGGGTGAGCTGGCAAGAAGAAGGCATCTCCACCGCCCACAGTTGATCAGCAACACATATGTACGTTTGCGCACAAAGATTTGCAAAAACAGGCCCACACAGAAATAATAGACTGCCCAGCATTGCCAGTGATAAGCCGCAAAACCTTTTCAGTACAGAGTCTACAGGGCAAATACATAAAGCACAAACACACACAAAAACCGATGTTCACCACATACAGTAAAAACATGTAGTATATACACTAGTGCATGTTATGTTGAAAGCTATAACAAAGACATGTATTTCTGTATTTTTACATAACATTTGCCTTACTGGATAAATCTGATTCAGTTATTCTGCTTGATAGTTACCCCCCAGAAAGATTCTGCTGCTGTGGGTTAACAATTGCTTATTGCAATTCTGGCTACATCCCAATCAGTTAAGTAAGTTGCATGTCCTGCCATTGGCAGCTGTTGGAGAATCAAAAACTCTGACTTCACTGAAGTGTGATCAGATGTTTCTGCCCTCCATTTAAATGGCTTCGTTTTCCCATGAGAGTAGTTCGCTTTCACTGTGCTGTGGCGAGCCAAGCCATGACATGCGTTTCCACCACTGCCTCGCAGCAGGGGATAGCCGCTCTGCTGTGGTCCTGCTTCATAGTAGGGCCGACCACAGCCAGCCCCTGACATGAAGAACTGGGGCCTATAAATGCTACGTTTGCACAAAAACCATGCATACGCCATTTCCCACTCATAAACTGGTATTTATAAAAGAAGAATGTGTGCATATAC
>JAVQJL010071097.1:30000-78071 GCA_036024295.1 Nannoperca obscura | reverse complement strand
TTGACTGCTCTTTTCATAATATAAAACCTGTTTTGTATCTCTCTCTCTCTCTCTCTCTCTCTCTCTCTCTCTCTCTCTCTCTCTCTCTCTCTCTCTCACACACACACACACACTCACACTCACACTTTCTCTCTCTCATGCATATATATCTCTTTGCAAACCACCCCACAACATTTTTCTATTATACAGTACACACCGAAAATATGCCACTGGTTCACACACAAGTTTACACAAGTATCAGTTTGCTCATACAAACTTTAGCCTGCACAGATTCATACACCTCCACACCTTCTGAAAAATGTAACAGACTTGGTATCAGCCACGCTTCTTTTTAAAATGCAATTTCTTTTTTCCCTTTTTTTTTTTTACACACTCTGCCTGAGCTTGTGTATTGCCATCTTCCCTTTGCTAATAATGAGTTGTGGTGAACCAGTGAGGCTCTGTATGCAGTAACTAATATTATTCTATTATTTAAGATACAGAACATTTACTTAAAAAATACTTTGAGTTATCAACTATAGCCACCTGTAAGATGTATTATATGAACACACCATATTAATACATAACTATAGTTAATTTTTATTCATTTTGTACTAAATATGAATAACTTTCACAGAGGATTTATTTCATAAACCAAAAATGTTGTAAATGAGTCTTTTTGAATGGCCTCCATGCATCTGGAGGGTCATACATTGGATGTATGTAAATCTGTAAACTCTGCTGTCTGTTCTTCAGATTTTGATTTAGCTCCTAAATTTGTTGCACTAATATGTAGCCTCTTGCATTTCAGTAATGTCTCCGTCAGTAAAGTTAGATAGAGTTAATGAAAAATAAGACAGAATGTAGTAATAAAAACAGCTGAGACACGCCACAAAACATGCAGGACACACAATTATAAAACGCTGTGGCGCAAAGGCTGTGGATGTGGATGTAGTGTCAACCACAAACCTAAGTTTAGATCTAGAAGTATTATTGCATTAAACAAAGAGAGCAATGGCTATACTCGCTTAGAATATATCATTTTAAAAAATGCATGAGAAAAACACGAAGTAAATTTAACTGACAAAATCTAGATGAATATGTCTAGTTTTTATTGACTTAAACTATAAAAAATCAACTGACTAAAATATGAGTAAAACTCATAACATTTTTATCAAAAGACTACAACGATAGGTTACTGAATGGTCACATTGGTTTCCGCCACTGTGTCTTTCTGACGCTCCCACTGGAGGCTCCAAAGAAATGTACAAATCCTATACTGGCTTTACGTGAATATATATATGGTAAGGTTTCCTCACACCACATATTTACACAAATATTTATTATTTTATTATTTTTACATGAGAGAGTGATGGCACCATTACTTTATTTGTGGCATTATTCCTACCGTCTCTGGTTGGCTTCACCTGTCTCACAGTTGCAACACTACCAAACACCTCAACCTGGCACAGCTGACAGTTTGCTTCACTCAGATCAAAGAATTGCCAAACTGCAGCCTTTTTCTTCACTGGGAAAGCATTGTATTGTGTCAAAGCACAGCTGTTTAGTGGTAACACAGGTGGTTTTAGCATGAGTGGCAGGAGAACTTCATTTCTTTACAACTTGACAGGTGGATTGGCACTGATTCAGATAAATAGCTCAGATCAAAGTGGGACACATTACTTTGTTTACCTTCCTGCTGCCGCCATTGTTTGTATGACATCAGCAGTGAGGGAACAAAAAGTGATCCACTTTGCACAAAAGTGCTTGAACTCTCTTATCTGAAAAGATGGTAGAAGTCAAGTCTTTCTGATTTCTCACTTTGGACCACAGCAGCTGCACAATGTAAATGTTTCCTGGAAGTGTTGCTGGTTGAATTCCCAGTCTTGGATGTACAGACATCAAAGTAAAAGCTAAACAACAACCTTGCTTATTCATGGAAGACATTGCTGTTCCAAAGCTCATTATGCTAGTTGTCAGAAGAAGGTCGGCACTATGACACAGAGCTCCAAGCTGCCTGGAGGAATTTAGTGTGGATCACCTTCTGCAACATGCAGAGCTCAATTCCAGCTGTCATCACGATGAAGGAGGTAGAAATGCATTACCAGCCAGGATAATGTGCTTTATTATATAGATTATATGCCAGCTCACGCTGCCTCAGGGCACTGAGAAGAGCAATTACAAGGACAGGGGCGACTACTGTGTGTGTGTGTGTGTGTGTGTGTGTGTGTGTGTGTGTGTGTGCGCACACACAAACACACCTGCCAGCATTTACCTCTCAAAGCTAATAAACTCCTAATGCGTTATTTTCAAAGTCGCATAAATGTTTAAAATGTTATCAGCCTTCGGACATGCACCACTGCCTACTGATGATCTCCAGTACAAGGACATAATCCTTACCGAGCCAATGTAATCCAAATATTGCGAGACACACATGTTGCTATACATTCCTCCTAAAAATGTATAGTGGTGGTCATTTGTTGGTTTATTTCTGAATATTTCTCACACTGACACAAGTGATTTATAACGTGAAGCTCCAGCAACAATCTGGTAGTTATGCAGATTCAGCATTAAAGGACTCAAACACCCAAAAGGCTTTCTTTCATTCAAAAGGGAACAAAAGCACTCACTGATATCTCTGTTAGATGAAATGCAATTTCATCACCATACCACAAATAGAGCCTCTCTCGTGGCACAGTAGCACTGAGAATTGCCAGCTTTATGTTCCATCTAACAATAATCCTTTGCGCCTGCGTTGAACCCCAGCCCTGCATGATCTTAACACACCAATATAACAGCATTATGTGTTTTCAGATAAGAAAACATTACAAAAGGCTGAATCAAATATTCACCCTGTGTTACCCGTTGATCAGTAATCTCCTGTTTTCATTACGGTGCCGTCGCTGTCTCCATCCCGTATTCCCCTGCTCTCTTGCTCCCCAGCTTCATCTGCTCACTCTTTCCGATCTAATCTTTTCGTGGATATGGAACGAAAGAGAAAGAGAAATGATGATACCTTAGAAACGACACAAAGCTATTTGCCGTACTGCTGGAGTTTCTGATGATGTTCATCTCCCATCTGTTTGCAGGTGAATTTATATTTGTTTGTGTGTGTGTGTGTGTGTGTGTGTGCGTGTGTGTGTGTGTGTGTGTGTGTGTGTGTGTGTGTGCAAGTGAGTGAGGGACTATATTTATATGCATATGCCTGGAATGTGCAACATCAAGAAACATTGAATCAATTCTCTCCTTTATCTATTAGATTTGAATCAGCTCAGATTTGAATGTTGAGCGGCAGGATGAAAAGGACATGTTCAGGCAGACAAAGAAATAACAATGACCATAAACGATTTCCAAAGGCTGCTGGGAGCTCACTGCAGCCGTATTTGTTAGCACTTATAACTCGAAGAATGTGTGTTTGTGTCTGGCCTCTGCTCTCCACGAGCATGTCACACACACACATACACTGCCTGGGCTGCTCTACTGCTAACAGCTTAACAACATATGGGAGAGACAGTAGATCTTTAAATTGACTTATGCTGACTCCAACTTCTATGGCACTAACAGAATGATAGGCTGCCTCTGCAACATATGGACCCTTTAGAACTGATACCTTTTGTAACTCACACCTTTTGTATTACACAATAGTTAGGAGTCATTCTTTTCATTTTCTATGTAAATGAAGCATACATTTAGATGATTGAATAATCGGGAAAAATAAGATAGGAAAAAACAATACCACTTGAGTAAAGATAATATTTGAAAAATACAGTTTGATACCTTTTGCACTGCAACCTCTTTTGTTTTATTCTTTACTTAATTAGAGTGACTCTGGTAATTAGCCTTTTCTCAGCATTTTTCTGTTCAATTTTAACACTCAAAACAATATTTTAACCTTGTTCAATGTGAACTGTGGTGGTCAGTGAATTCTTTCAGCCAGAAACACAAAAAATAATAAATACAATTTTATAAAATCTGGGTAAAAGTTTGTTTAAACCCATCTGCTCTTTTTAAAATCTGCATTGCCAAGCAATGAGCCTTACATATGTATACGACTTGGGTTTGCTCACGTTATTGCTATATTTAATCTGTTTCTCTCTGTCTATCACTTTGTCTTTCACTCTCGCTTCATCACTGCCAGTGGTCTCAGAGGTAATTACAAGGAGTTTCAGACAGTGGTTCTGGAGACCTGGGACTCTCCACCAACCATTATTCTCCAGATCAATTGCTGTGGACTAAACTGAACACACACCCTCAGAAAACAGAACAATTAAAAGTCAACACGGGGGGAAATGTCTACACACGTTCACATAGACACACGTATGCATGTGCACACACATAAATCTGAATAAACCAAGGCACACAAACATGAATATGAGTGCGCAGACACACACATACAAGGGCACATTCAAGGAGAAAGACTGAGACATGTTGCCACATGCGACCACAAAACCTACATACATAATGAAGTGGAAGGAGATTCAACATAGCTTAAAACCAGTCTGCTGCTAAAGGAAAGTAGCAGATGAGAAATCTTATTTAATAACTGCTTCAAACCTGCCTACTGTGAAGGCCCCACGGAACCATGTCGAGTGACAGCACCAAACAAACCTTTGCTCCAAGCACAACAGACGTTTTCATGTTTCTCTTCAAAGGATCACACACTAATACACTCCACATTCTGCCTTATCAAAGCTCTCAAACCTTGCATGTTTGTAAGTCAGTGTGTGTGTAATGTGCGCTTGCATGTTGGTTAGTGCATTTATGTATTTATTTGCGTGTTTTACCCCATAAGCCCCGCATACACACACTTTCTTTAATATGAAACGCAACAGGACTCAACTTTAATAGAAAAAGTACTCTGCAAATGCTAATTGATTTGTTTTCACAGAAAACTATCAAAGTTGAAACACTTGATGTTCCAAAAGCTTTATAAAGAAAATGTTTCACCAACACACAAAGTCAAATGAAGGACATTTTGTGAACCACACTTAACATAAATTTCATTACAAATTAAAGAAGCTGAGATCAATAGTCTGAGGGAATCAAAACACAGAAAAGGCTTGTTTCTTTAATACATGTAGAGAGACGCATGTATGCACACAGATAGTACCACAGAGCTGTATAGTCTGCGGCTGAACGCCTGAAAGACGGTAATGTATTGCTGAGCCTTGTGTATGCTTAGCTGGGTGCTGGGAACAGTCTCTTATATGGCTCTAAATATAGAGGCCTTCCTCTTGCTGTGTGTGGACTCACTTAGTCTCTCTCTTTCTGTCTCACTGACTTGAACACACACACACACACACACACACGCATCTCAATAAACACTCAGGTTTATCACAACTTTTGTCTTACACACACGCACACCCACACACTGCTTGTGCATCTATGTATGTGTGTGTGTCTCGTGAGGGCTCTGGTGAAGTAGGGCAGGCTGGAGAAAAGTGGGGCGACAGGGGGGCGGGAAGCAAGCCCAGTCAGAATATCAATAATAGATAAACATGTTGCCATCAGGAGGGACTGAAGGAGAGGGAGATGTTAGAGAGACGGAGAGAGAGAGGACCTGGGAAAAAGGATGAACAGTGAGGACAAAGAGGAGAGGATAATTTGGTGGAAACAGGGGGAAAAGAAAGATAGCAGCAGTCAGACAGAGAGAAGAGTGAGAAGAGACACATACTGAGTCAAGAGCATTTGCTTTTAAAGAATCATTTTACCCATATTAGGAAAACATATTTTCTTTCGTATGTCATGTGGTCTCTAGCCATGCAGTGAGTTTTAGTTTAATTTGCCCAGGAGATACCTGTCTCTAAGAATACTGCTGCCACTCTAAGGCCGCATTCAGACCAACTTTAGCCATGCGTGAAAAAAGCAGCTCCCACATTCATTTGAATGAGCCCAGTACTTCAAAGCAGTGGGGGAGCCAAACACAGAGGGCTCCGGCAAGAAAAGGCAGGGCCGTCCAGCAAAAACGTTCAACCTCAAGCTTAACTTTCATCGGACCACAAGGCAATCACATACATGCAAGAGCACATTCCTGGTACATCGCATTGAAAATTTACATCAAACAATTTTCAACAGCAACATTCCTTTGTAGAAACAGTATTCAAATAATTTTGAACAATAAACAGAAAATACAGTAGAAAGTAGTTCCAATGAAAACAGATCTCAGTAAAGAGACTAACGCTGACTCTAGAGAGACATGACACTGTTGACTTTTTTAAATGTCACTCTTCAACACTGTGGGCACCACAGAATAAAATTACATTCACCTCCATTGCATTGGGGTGAGGGCATAAATCTCTGAGAAAGATATTTCATCATCTGGGAAAATAAAAGTGAAACAATTTGTGTGGCTAGAAAGTGCGAGGGGTAAGTGAGAAATGAATTTAAAGAACCAACGCTTTAACGTAGTGTGACTTCAAACACAATTTTTCTTCCAGTTAACCATGAAACAAGAAAACAACTTGTTCTTGTCACTTGTAACTGTAAAGTCCAATTTTCAAAGAAATTATTAATTAAATGAAATGGAAAAAAAGACGTGAAACTCGAAAAAGATTTATCCTTTTACCCTGCAGTAGCAGCTGATTTTGTGTGCAAGTACGAAACATACACATCAACCACCTCAATCAGTGTGAACGCATATTATTGTAGTGATAACACGTCTGCTGTTTTCCTTGAGTCACTAGTAGTGAGTGCTGCAGCGGAGGTGAGTGAGAAATTGGGGGAGGGGGGGAGGGGTGAAAGAACTGAAGGTTGAGTTTGGAAATGTACCATTTTTCACATTTAAGTAGGCAAACCAGTGTGAGAGGTGAGCCATCCAACAGTGTTCCAAATCCATTTAGCCTAAGGTAAATGATAAAAATAGGATGCACAGGGCTCCTCTCTGCATGCCATTGTCACCCCTGATTTATATTTATGCAGCCTCTAGCATAAAATCAGGTGTGTGTGTGTGTGTGTGTGTGTGTGTGTGTGTGTGTGTGTGTGTGTCTGTGTGTGTGTGTGTGTGTGTGTGTGTGTGTGTGTGCTTGTGCATGTGTGGTTCGTTTTTGTCTGTGTCTGGCTGTTTGAGAGGGCATACAAGTGGGAAAAAAGAGAGGGTGTTCAGAGGTTTTTTGCTACAGGGCATCCCAGCACTTACTTTCTTATAAAATGTGGCTCTTAACCCCAGCCAGGGGTGTGAGTGTGTGTGTGCATGTATTTATGTGGATTTTTTGTGCAATCATGACTGCATGTTTGGGTCTGTGTGTGTTTAAACCAGTTATTGATTGGCTTCATGGCTCCTGTGTTCAGTCCACCCAAGGCATTTTTGGCAATTGCGTAACTCCTGGGTTACCGTGAGGGCTTGTTGCTCATGGCAACTCAGCTGTCCACTTTTGTATGCTCCTTTCCAAACTTGAAACGACATCTTTGCACACAAAGAGCGAAACGGAGGCATACTGTTTACTGTGAGATGCGTTCAACAGTGAAATATTGATTCAACCCCATTAAAAATACCCAAACAAATTGATACACTATTGTTTCTTTGAAGGACATTGTTGACCAACTAGTTGTGTTCCAATTCTGGGGGGGTGGGGTTGTATGTAAGTATGTATGTGCGTGTGTGTGTGTGTAAACACACTGACAGCCTCAGTTCTTGTCCCTATGTACAAGCCTTTCTATTATTCCTTCCTTAATGACACTAATTAGACTGTTCCCTTTAATTAGTCTGTCCTTGATTGAGCGTGTGTGTGTGTGCATTGCTGCCAATGAGGCATGATAATCAGACTGCTAATCCTGCGTATCCTGATACTCTGTGAGTAATAGAAAACAACATGTTCTGAGTTTTCTGAGGCTGAGTTTGACGCGGCCACATGTGTAGCTCCTTGAATTCCACCATCTTCTCGTCACTGACCTCCAAACACAGAGCGGGCTCAACGCAAACATCTTCAATTATCAAGGTGGAGAGAGTACAAGTGGAATCCATCACAGTCTCCTAATTACTTGCAAAGGTGAATTAGTGTAGTAGTAGTAGTGAAGGGTTAGGGTAGAAGTAGTGCGTTGGGTTTGCTTGAGGAAATATTATTAGGGGAAAAAATCACAGAAGGATTCGGAGTTACACCAGCTTCCCTCTTTCTCTAGTAAATATGATTTATTCTCAGTCTTTTCTTTGTTTCCTCTTGAATGTTTCTTATTTTGGTTTGCCTCAGGCCTTCTGAAAAACCCAGTCCACCTCAGCAGAGAAAATGAGACAATGTTTCTGCCTATTGACTTTCTGTTTTCATTCTATAATTGTTGCCATAAAGCATAATTAAACTTCATTGTTCATTCCTTCATCCTATCTCTGTCTCTTTGCCTCTCGCTCTCTCCCTGCTCTTCATGTGTTAGAAAGTAATTATATCTCGATGTGCCTGCGAGAGAGCACACTCCTGATCCACTGATGAGAGCAGGCTGGGAGGTTGAATATAATGAAATGGAATACATTACAGAATGTTGGCACGCCTTAGGTCTGGCCTTCCAGAGGCCTGCTGCTTCAACATAACAAACACCAAGAGCTTCACACAAAATTTTGTTGCCCTTACAAGAGAGAATTTTACTTCTATTCCAAATGTCTCTTTCAGGCCAAAGTTAGGGGAAATCATGTCGCACCGCTATTCTGTTCCCAGGAGAAACTGCTGAGGGAAAAAATTAAACTTTTGCATGTTTGTTTCTGCTGATAGCTACATAAACTCATTCAGTACCCAAGATAATTAAAAGCAACGCATCTTATGATCAGACTTAGAGGTAAAGTGACATTTTCCCCTAAATTTGCATTTAGCTCCTTGGAATTTTCTTTCATGTTATCAAAGCAAGTAAGGTGGGAGATCCTTCAAACCACAACAACAATGACAAAACCTTGCCCCTGCATTTTCAAATGCAGAAATCTCCAGAGTGGGTGCTTTGTGAGTTGTTTACTTTGTTTGTCTGACTAACACGCAGCAACTCCTGCTGATATTTAGCAGTCATATAATTAAAAACAGAAATGACACACGTAGAGCACGCAATATTAATAGTTAACTATAAATTAAAGCACAACTGAAACTAGAGTCTTGAGGCTGTTACTGATATTACTATTTGAGAGTTTTAAAATTATACTCATGACATATTAGCTGACATTCGTTGACACATAACAGTAACAAACATTGTGTGGTTGGAAGGGTGCTCCTATGTGTCTGTAACCACCCCATCAGTGATGTCACGGTGCACAGACACACCATTGAGTACACTTCTGCATCACTGCAGCAAGGTGAGAAGTTAGATCACAGGATTCCCAGCTGGTTTAAGTTGCTTTTTCAAGTAAAGTTAATATTTTCCACTTGGCAGGGCTCTCTGGTAATTAAACCATTGGTACTTATTGGCTAACATATATTATACAACATATATCAGTGTATTTGTGATAAGCTAAAATTGTAATTAGCCTATGTATCAGTTGGGCTCCACAGTAAGTTGACGACAAGGCAGTTGATATATATGTGTACGATTTTAGCTTAAGTAAGTTTGTAGAGGATAAAACTACAATCTTACAATTTAGAACAATTAACAATGTAAAGCAACCAGTAACGTTCCCAGTTACTCAGTCTATACAGGCTATAAAGGGTTGTATAGTGTGCACTACAATTCAATCAGAAGGTGCAACGCCAGAATTAACATTACCAACCATTTGTTATCAAGAGAGGAGAATTCAAGACAATAGAGAGGAATTACAATGTGTAGAGATCACTATTGATAGGACAGCTGTAGGGCAGACAGGACACGTGCAGCAAGGGTCAAAGGTCAAGCACAGAAGTTGTCTCTTGTCTCAGAGGTTATCTCTCATGTAAACTAGCTCTGTGACAAGCTGGCTGTATTTGTGTGTGTGTGTCTTGCAAGAAGTGGGAGGTTTAAATACCATCTGCCTTTGTGCTTTGCTATCTCAACATAGGAGAAATGCCTCAAACACACACAATAGCACACAAACACACATAGATGGGAGGAAAAAGTGTGTTGGGGGTTGAAACGTTAAAACAAGAGAGTGAGAAAGAGCTTTAAAGAGAAAAGGAATGACAAAATATGACATAGCCTAGGGAGGTGCCACCTCTGCAGCCACTTCTCTCTTATAGAGCGAAGGAGCCGGCATCACAGCATCAGCATACAAACAGCTCGGTAATGAAGCGCAAGCAGTCCTGGGCTCTAACCACGCAGACCTATCCATCTCCCCCATGCATTATTCACCGCACACAGCCATTTTACCGCCCAGCGCACCCGGCAAAGATTGGTTCCACTTTTTATTTATCTGTTTTTCATCCTCTCCCTCCTCCTTCCTTTCTGCAGCTTTTCAATTAAATTAAGGCAAGCGCGACACTAAATCCATGCGGCAGAAGCTGCCCACATGACAATTAGACTGTCAGCCAGACAGAGGAAGAGGGAGAGACGAGATAGTGAACATAGTCCAGGTAAGCTGGCGGTGCTGAAATGCTCATTTAGGGAAGTGAACCAAAGCCCAGACAATATGCCCAAGTCAGTGCATTGCATTCCTTTGAGACCACATTCTGCTCTGATTACCAGTGGACCCTCATTGAAGATGCAATTTCAATATTCTGATTTTCTTTCAAACATCAAAAACTGATAATTATTTCAGACCACAATGTTTCAATATATAATAGCATTAACTGCATTGATTTGAGCCCAGAGTGAGTTATATATGCTAATAAAACATTGTTGATAAAAACTAGATTACATTTTTTGGCAGAGGCTCCATCTGTGATTAATGCCCATAATCAGTCAACAAAATTACACCCGATCTTGGTGGGTTGCTACTGTTTGGATTTTGGCATCAGTGCCAGAAGCTAGAGGCAGCGTGCTTCAGGCACAGCTAAGAGGGTAAATAAAGAGACAGCTGATTAGTGACTGGCTCCTGTGTGAGCTAAGAAAGAGGTAGTTGTAGGCTCACTTCATTAGATGATGGGAACGAGGAAGCAGTTGCCTGCTTAGCTGGAAACTAACCTGGCTTTGTCCAAAGGTATAACAATACACCTACCAGCACCTCCAAGCTCACTAATAAACTGTAATAAATAAATAAATTGTTTAATCCCGTTGTGGGCATATTTTGTTGGACAGAGGCAGGCTAGCTGTTTCCAGTCTTTATGCTAAGCTAAGCTAAGCAGACAGACATATAAGTGGTATCGATCTCATCAAACTCTCGCCACGAAAGGGAATAAGTGAATATCCCAACATGTCCAACCATTCCTTTATTATGTGCCTTTGATGGGCAAAAGATGCCTTCAATAGAAGGACCACCACTGTTCAGTTACTCTGCATTGGATCAATGAAGTTGATCTTATCTAAGCTGTTTCTTAATGTTTCCAAAGTTCTAACTGTAGAGAAGTCCATGTATACGTGAGGAAACACAGAGTGTGTGTGTGTGTGTGTGTGTGTGTGTGTGTGTGTGTGTGTGAGAGTGTGTGTCATATCAATAGAGATAAGGATGGTTTAATAAACAGCATACCACAGAGAGAATGTATATGACCAGTAGGACAGAGGGCCGACACTGAACCCTGCCATATGCTGTTTGTACTTGTTTTAATATATGACCTTGAATGACATTGAAGACCAAATTGCGTCACTTTCTGGTTTCCCTGGCAACAGCTGATGCAGACACGTGTGTCTTTGCAACTCTGCTTAAATGTGTGTGTTTTAAAATGTGGGTCTGTGGGTTGTCAGCTGCCACAGGTAAAGTGAGGTTTTGCCAGAGACAATTGGGAGTCAGCAGTCATTTCAGGGAGACCGCTGTTCCTGAAATGAGCAGAGACAGAACCCAAACCAAGCAATTAAGGAAAAGGTCAGGCTGGATAGATAGTCTCCCATTTCATGAAGGAGGGGAAGCACACACACACACATAGTAAGTAGTATTACTATGCTTGTGAGGATGCTCACTGAATGCATTGACTCCCTTACAACTAACTCTGACATTAACAGCCTCCACTGCATGTTCAACCTTAACCCTACCTCTGAATTTTTCTTTGCAGGAGGCTTAGTCCTAAACGTCCTAAAATAAAGTGGTTACCAGAAAACATCCTCGCTTTGGCTACTCATATATATTTGTTTCTATTTAGCTTGGTCCTCATAAGAATGGTTTAAGGAACACAGATACACATATATATGCAGACACAGAGCAACAGACAATGTGAAGGTGTAGATTCAATGACACACACAAGGGAACTAAAATGCACACTTACATGCGCAAAGACGCACATCACTTTTCTACATTTGAAAGCCAGTGTCCCATATCGAAGGGTAGTTAAGATGGTGACATTTCACCACAGGGCATTTTAATGAGACGTGAATGGTGTAACTGAAGCAGAGAGGGGGATCCTGATGCATGCTGTGGCATCAGTTAACAACTGAGAAAGGGGCAGAGAGGGGCTGGCAGGCTGCATGAGGTGAGACATGCAAGAATTATAGTACACACACGGGGGGAAAAGCCTAGACAGAGAGTAGGGAGAAGACAGTGGGTTGGTTAGGGAAACGCAAAGAATAAGAAAAAGAGAGTGAGAGAGAAACAGGGAGGGAGGGAGAGAGGGAGGGAGAAAGACAGAGAGGGAAAACGGGAGAGACACTCAGCTGAGCGAGAACACAGAAAAGTCATAACCCAGATTCAATTAACGTCTGATTGCTGTTCTATTGCTGTAATATTATACAGCAGAGAGCGGTTTCATATTTCAAACAAAGGCCAAGCATCAGCCTCATTTATGATCTCCCTCACACACACACACACATACACACACACATTTAGTCTTTCTTACACACTCATATATACAGACACTAAGAAACAGAAAATGGTTTCCTCCAGGAAAGAAAAAGAGAATGACATTACAATAAAAACAAAAGAAGTGATGACATCAGCCAAAAGTGTGCGTGATTACAGATATAGACAGAGAGAGAGGAAATGGCACTCAGTCAACAGGAGCTGTGGAGGGCTGAGTGACATCCTATTTGTTTGGCATGATGAAGATATTTCCATCCAGGCAGCCATTTGTAGCGTTAGTGCCCAGGACAGCCTGTCAAATCTGCTTAAGCTCTCCATCCTGCCGGCACACTGCTCCACACATCAACACACACTGTCTGCCTCCCCACAGACCACAACAGGTGTGCATGTGTGTGACTGTGGTTACGTGTGCTTTTTTTTTGAAAGAAAGGAAAGGCAGCTCGCTTTTGGGGCACCATTACCAGTACCATCACCTCAGGCTGAATTTTTTGCACATGTGTGCACACAGAGTAAATGCATTATCCTCACCTTTTCTATGTCACTCACCCAGAAAGTGTTATCGCCCTCACCCCTCTCTTACATCTACCCAGTGGCAAAACATTACATGAACAGGAGGAGAGAAGGTGGGTGAGTTCTATGTAGTTAGCAGGTCGAATGGTGTTGTAGTAGTAGTAGTACACCACACATCCTTCACTTGTGTAATAGCAGGAAATAGAGCTGAAACAATAATGTCATGGCAGACTATAAAATGGACGCTCAGGGGCAACAACATCATACAACCCCAAGTCATCATACCAGACATCTGTCACAAATGCACACATGCACACTTGGGCGAGACATAAATACACATGTGGACACACATGCACTCACTAATTGTCTCTCTCCACACAGTTATAACTTTGTGAGCACATAAGTGGCTCTTGGGGAGACTCCAGGCAGGGAACTAAAGACACAAACCCTGTGTATGTGTGTGTGTGTGTGTGTGTGTCTCTTTCCTAACACACGTTAAGTGGTGTAGGGGAGACTGTGAACTCTGGCTGAACTCGGGGTAAAAGAGAGGTGAGAGGCAGAGCCATTCACATGCACCCGTGCATGAGATACACACATACACACCAACTAGTATTACGACCAATACAGTGTAACCCATTACAAAGGTATACAATGTGCTTGGGAAACAAATGCAGGTAACGTTTGACAAATTTGATCTTAAGTGATGTGATCTTAATCTAAACTCACATCCAACTAGCCTAGAAAACACACACTCAGTTTGACCCTGTGTGTGTGTGTGTGTGTGTGTGAGTTTGCACATGTGACGTCACTGCTCACAGTCAGAATCCCATTAACCTTTTCAGACCTACCCTCCTAAATACAGTTTGACTGATTGAGTGTGTCTGAAATCTCCTATTAATTATTGAACAGAACAAGGCGCCACCGTTCATTCACCTAACACATCAGACACATGACGTTCAAACCAACAAATAATTTGAAAGTCACAAAATTACAAAATAAAATAAAATAATTGTATATATATAATGAAATATATGATGCTGTGAGAAATCGGTGTGTGTAATTCTGGTACAGTATGGTGATGGTGAGGTCTCCTCTAAAAGATTAATGTGTAACTTTGTGTGACCCTGGCTCACTGCCTCACTACGTGTCTTTGGCAACCTATAGTAGGCCTCGAGTGTTCACCAAGAGCTGTTATCCATGGCTCATCGCGCATGCATGCGCGCGCACACACACGCACACACACACACAGAATCGTACATAGAACCATAAATTGACACTCAAAGGCTGTACATAGTAAAACATAAATACCACAGAAAGGCACCCACACACAAAGGGGGGCATCACATGTGTACATTCATAGATGCCTACACACATGCACAGAGACACACACACACACACACACACACATATATTGGCTAACTGGTGGTTGATCAAGCCAATCTAAATGCTAAACAAGAATCTGTCTCAGGAGTAAACTACTGGCTGGCTGCAGACTGTCTCTTCTCTAGAGGCACTCAACAAGGAGACATAAAATTGATGTGCATGTGTATATTTGTGTGTGCGTGCGTGCATGTGTGTGGAGCAGAGTTCAGTCTCCCTTTATTTTTAAGACCCCAGGCTTTCCGTCACACTGAGAAGATTCTGAGGCAATGCTACAAATGTTTGTTTTTTTCAACATCAGTAATTGCTAGGTAGAGAAGAGAAAAATAATACAATAATACAAATACACAAACAATGGGAGGGTCACACAAAAACACAACACAAAGTTGCAAAGCGATACATGCATGATAACACGGCGATATGTGCATGATATTACGGCCTTTGAAATCAGCTCCCTGATTCAACAAAAAGCCTATGTGATAATGTTTCTGTGCAAGCAGAGAAAAGGGATGGAGTGTATACATGCATGCGTCCTTACTTGATATTCTGTGTGGCACTTTCTCCTTCCCACAAACCAGCAACTACAATAAAGAGGACGGCAGATAAGGAAACCTGCAACTACGACTTAACAGTCCATTTCAGGGGAAAAACAACAAACTCTGCATAAGTAAATGGTCTGTTATAATATCTAGTGTGACGTCTCACTGCATACAGCAGTACAAACCTCACTCTTGGTTGCTTTTTATCACGGTGTTCCAATTGTAATATCCGACATTTTAGCACCAATTTGCCATTTCTGCTGTCCCGTGTGCACCTCATCAAAAGGTAAAATAATGTCATTAACATACAGTGTATACACATTTGCCCTTACGACTATATGTTTAAGTATATGAGGATGCAGGCAGCGTACACCTGTATGCGTGGGTGTGCGAGTATATGTGTGTTGGGCCAATGAGAGCACACAGAGGACGCTGTGATGAAGATTGACTAGTTGAGTAATGAAAACCCAGTGCAGCCCTTCTTGGAGAGACAGAGTGAGGGAGAGGAACGAGAGTGTGAAGTAATAAAGTAATGAAGGAGCAAACAGCTCAGAGGCTCGCACGTTGGAAAAAAGGGGCGTCTCTGGGGAACAGAGGGAAGAGGGGCAGAGACAGCGAACTAAAGAAAGAGAAGGGAAACTGGAGAAAGGGGACGGGGGGTAGGTTAGACAGCAATGGTCAATGGCAAGGGAGAGGAAATAGTGGAAAGACAGGAGCTATGATGGATGCAGAGACATTTGCATGCATTACACATTTAGGTCGAAGCATGAGGGCAGATTACCTGAAGAGTCACAGGAAAATAATATCTTGTTTGGATGATCAAGGCATGCAGTCATCAGAAGAGTTTGTTATGGAGCAGGTTGTTTTAAAGTTGTTTCTAGTTGCTTCAAAATAGAGGAGAGGGCTCAGGTGTGTGACCGGGAGACTTTTCAGCCTCCATCATAAATCCCATGGTCACCCTGATCTATAATTCATACCAACAAATGGAGGCGACACCAGAAAGAACACAGGATCACGTCGACACACAGATACACAATTTCAAAGCCTCAAAATCTGCTGCGACACACACAATCTCCTGCTTTCAGGCGATTTGTGGAATGACAATGTCTCTTGGGGTGTAGGCTAAACACCCATTGCTATGGTGATGGAGCTTGGGCTCTATCCAAAGAGACAGAGATGATATATAGAGAGGTTCATTCTTCATGGATGGCCATGAGGGGAAAACAGCAGCCAAATAACACCAGTGCCTAAAGGGCCGGTGGGCCTTTCAATTTGGGGGAAATTGTTGCTCGCAGCAGCCTATGAGGGTATTTGTCACGTCACTGGACGATGCAGAGTAACAGATCACTATCGATTGGACATGTCTCATTGGAAGGTGTTGCTGTGTGAAGTCAGTATGTCAGTATGTGTGTGTGTGTGTGTGAGAGAAGAGAAATTGGAGTATATTAACCTACATGCTGATGCTTTTTCATTACTGTCAAAATTGTCTGATCCCATTCCTTGACAGATACACAAGGTGCGCTGATCCTGTTTGTACAAAATGTGTTTTCTCTGCGTTATGTGTGCCATATATGTGTATGTGCTTATGTGCATGTACCTGTTTGTGCAGAGTATGAGTATACAATTAGATGCATATCTTAGATCAAAACAGCAGGAGCGTTGGTAGGTATTAGGTTCTCTCAAATCTCAGATTACCATCCAACGTCTTTTATTCCATCCTTCTCTTCAGGGTGAGAGAGAAGCAAGGGATGGGGGAGAGAGGTAACGGAGGAGGGGAGGAATATGATTTATCCCTCACGCTACTTGATGAATCTGCTCTGGGTGGCTAAACTATTTATGAGCCTCATAGCTAAATTCCTCCATGCGTTTCTTTCCTTTTTCGCCTCGAAACTCAAATCTAATTCGGCCCCGCAAAACACACACATACATGTGCCAACCCATGCACATACACATACTTAACACAAAGTTACCAGAATTTACACACTTACACACTTGCACGATGATTAGCATTTGTGCCCGCCTGTACACAAATCCATATTTCATGAGGAGAGAAAGCAGAAGTGTTTAGTGTAGCAGGTTTGGCTCTTGTGAAGACCAAAGACCAGCACAGAGACGTGCCAGGATCCTATTATCTTAGGATGCCAGGGCCTCGTCTCTGGATGATTTCCATCTCTCTTTCAGAGATAGAAGAGTCTGAGCTGCTTTGTTTACTGGAGAAAGCAAGTCTCCAAAACATTAGAAAGTGTGCTCCTTCATCTGTGTAGAAAAACACTAAATGGCACCTTGCACTCTGAAATTAAAATCAATGACAGAGTGGAATATTTATGAGCCGACTGCTTCAAAATTTGGGCGTATTCATTGCCATAAAGCTTGCATACCAAATTTTGTTTTGGGAAAGGTAGCTAAGCAAGAATCCTGGCACCAAGAAATAGACAAAAAATCTGAGTTTGTCTACTTGATGAATATGTTATAAATGTTTACTTGGGAACACTGATAATCAAAGTAAAAGAAAAAGTAACTGAAGATGCTCCATGGGAAAACTCTGTAAATCACTTTAATCCAGGTTAGTATGACTGTATACCAATCCGAGCAGCACTGTACTGTGGCACTGTGAGACCTCTCCCCCCTGACTGTAAATCAGCTGGAGGTTGACTTCGCAGATTTCCCCATGCCCTTGGCTTTGTAGATAAGCAGCAGCTCTAATACAGCATGCAACCAGCACTACAGATCAATGTGTAACAATAATACATACCAAATAGCTTCAACAACCATTTCATAATCTCCTAATCAGCTCAAAATCAAAAGCATGCTGTGAAAATCTAGCGGGAGTAGGCAATATGCTTGTGATCAAGATTATTTTGCTTATCTTGTAGAAAATAAATTTACAAAGCTGTTTTATTGCAATAGGCGATCTGAGAGCTGAGGTTCAGTCACAGTTATGCGACCCAGAATTGTAATCGTTTAAACAATGGGGGCTGAGCAGTTGGTTCCTGGCTGAACACTTGTTGAACAGTGTTGCTTTGTCCCAGAATGATTACAAATGAGCCTCAATAAACACAGTGGGGGTTTTGTTTGTATCTCGGCGAGCATGCCGTGGTACAAGAGAAAAAGGAAAGGATGACAACTGTGGGTGCAGCTTTCTCTGGTCACATTTCGGACTGTAAAGCAGTGGTAATTTGTTTTTTATGTGTGTATGTACACCCACTGCCACACAGCCGGTTTCCAGTATTTATGATAAACTAAGCTAAGCTAAGCTAAGCTTACAGCCTGCTGGCTGTAGCTTCATATTCAATGGACTGATATGAGAGTGGTATCAAACTTCTCATTGAAATCTCAGAAACAAATCGAATAAGCTTAACTTCACAAACTGTGGAACTATTCTTTAAAAGGTTAGAAAGCCACAAATTAAGTATATTTTACAAGATGGCAGAGGGTAGATTGGCAGAGATGTGAGCTAAAATTAAAGAAACAGGCAGAGATGGAGAAAAATTGGCCTACTGTGTAGTAAAGGGGCAGGGGGCTCACTGAAGGGCAGGACAGAAAATCGTAGAAAGAAACAGAAAGGCAGAGATGGAATAGCTGCAGAGTGACTAGATATACAGAAAAAGGGAGTGACTTAGAAGTGGCTATTCTCTGAGGTGCATTGATCATATAGAGAGGTCATTAAAGGCAAAAGAGACAGACAAACAAAGAGACAGACAGACCAACGGGCTGGTCTCTTCATTTTCTGTTTCTCTTATCTCTCTCTCTTTGTGTCTTCATCTGCACTCCACTCTGAACAAGGTTTTCAGGGACACTTGGCAGGTTGCGAGGCATGGGGCTGAATTTCAATCGGCGCTGTCTTAGTTAATGCACAAGAACTGAGGGTAAAGATGGGAGTAAATCATTCAACCGGAATTCAGTTTCTTCTGCTCACACCTCGCTTGTACATAATCACAGCTTTGAAGCAAAAAATAAAAAATAAACAGGTGAGTGAGGTGAGGAGAGTGAAGGCCGTCATGGCAGGGACAGAGAATGGATTGAGATAGGGAGAGTGAGATAGAAAGAAGAAAATGATGGAAGAAGATAGAGTAATGATTACCGAACGGGTGGGTCTGAGAAGATGAAAGAGCAGTAAGAGAAGAAGAGCCATGGAAGAATGAGAAGGGGGTGCAATGCAGAGAGAGAGGAGTAAACCTCATTCTTGCCTTTAAAATGCCTAGCATCAAACAATTATCCGATACTGAGGCATGCTTTCTACTCTTCGGTATTTCTCCTACCCTTCATCCTACCCTCCTCATCATCATCACCGTACCACCATCTTGATGCCTCTCTTCTCAGCCCATCTCTGTCTCTCTCTCTCTCTCTCTCTCTCTCTCTCTCTCCCAACGGAGCATTTGTTTGTTTGCATCTCAAAAGTTCTAACAGAAAGGGTGTTGTTTTATTCGACAGGTCAGGATGGCTTGCAGGCATGCTGTGTGTATAAATTTTGTGCGCGTGTGTGGGTGTGTGTGTGTGTGTGTGTGTGTGTGTGTGTGTGTGCACGCATATGAGACACAGCAGTGCATGGCAAAGAGGTAATGAATTCCTCAGCGAAGCAGCCACACACAACAGCTTGCAGATAAATTTTTAATAAGAACTCCGCAGTTCACAAGCAGCGCAAAAACTGTGTGTACGTGTGTGCATGTTTGATAAGAGCTCTGCAGTTGGCTTGCAAAGTAATAAACATATTGTAATCAGTGGCTCCTGACCAAAAACCTAATCCCTGTGTCTGTGTGTGTTTGTGTACTTGTATGTGCACCTACTGGGAAAGGGGGGGTTAAGCTAGCTGTTTCATCTCTTTCTGAGTATGAGTATAATATATCAAAACAGAATTAATTCATTAAAATCACTGAAAAAGTTTCAATAGCTGTAGTTAATCAGCAGCTTTTTCCCCCTTAATTGATTATTTGTTTCAATCAATTTTCAAGCAAAAATGCCAAACCTTCACTGGTGCTGCTATTCATATGTGATAGTTAACTGAATATTTTTAGGTCTTCGGTCAGACGAAACAAGCAATTACAAGACAATCCCCCTGGGTTCAGCGATATTATACTATATATATACTATTGTTAAATAAATATAAATATAAATTATTGATTGATTCATTGTCTTTATTTGGATATAAATTGGACACACATGCCAACCTAGATTATATCAGAAAATGTGGACTACAATGCAGAAATGGTAAAATATCTAATATTTTTCAGTTTTCCTGCAAGCCATTCTGAGGAGGTCCTGAGAAAGCTGGCCGAGGTGCTGGAGGGACCCAGACAGGGAAGCAGGGGACGTTCACCACCAGAGGAACACCACATCCACTTTGTCAGGGAGAGCGGGGAAAGAAGAAGCACCAACCTGAGAGAAATACGAAGGCTCTTTTCCTCTGAGTCAGGAGTGGAATATGAGACTTGATCTTGGCAGGCAGCTCCAGTTTCATAGTGAGATTACCACCATGTCTCTCCACCTGGACATCTTAGCGTGGTCCACCAAGGCAAAAGCTGTACCCCTCATTGAGCTCACAGTACCATTGGAGGAGGGCATTGAGGCAGCCTTCAAACGAAAGGAGACTGAACTGAGAACTGATTCCTCCAATGTCACCTTCATACTGACTAAACCTAATGAACCTGCCTGCATCTTCTTTTATATAGTAATTCACAGCCACGTAACTTACTGTCAGGAGCAGTGACCAGTTTAAATGTGTGATAGACCTAGGAGCCTTTTGCTGTAGATAATATACTGTTAAGTTGAACATATTGGATTTGGTCAACAATGGTGTTTGTAAAACTAGTTACAGCAACCCATCACTGAGGAAAGTAGTTAAATACTGTACTTAAGTGCAATTTTGAGGCACTTCTACTTCTTCTACACTACATTTTCTACATTTTGAGACACTATTATTTGATTAAGATTAAGTTGTTCATATGATCAGCTTACAAAATACAATTAAGGATTAAAATGGTGGCAGAGAAGGGGCCCGAACCCTGTGTTAGGAATATACTACTAAAAAAATAGTTCACACTAGCTCCACCTCTGGTAGCTACAAAAGTAAAATGTTGCTTATGCATCATACATCAGTATAAGCAATTTAATAATGTCCTATATAATAATATATCAGTCACAGGGGCCATTTTTTAGCAGAACAACAGCAACTAGCAGCAGTCTTCCTCAGCGAGTGACCTATAATAAATTATCAGACTCAGTGTAATGGCTTCCTACTAGAGAGAGGCAGTTAACATTCAAAGCACATCTCTGAAGTGTAAGTATGAGGCCCGATCAAGCCAGGTGACTACAGGGGAGGCCATTCATATTCAAGCATAACACAGCCCCTCTGTTCCCATCCATAATTCATGAGAGTCTTCCTCCTGCCTGCCTCATCTCCTGGCCTCCTGGTCTAGCCTTCTCCACCTCCTACACTGTATCACACCTGAACTAGCTGAAAAAGCGGTTATTCACTGAACATTAGAGGGATTGGATGTGGGCTAATGTGGGAGGGGAGGGAGGAAGGGAGCGCTGTTCAAGGGTATCAAATATGGAGCCCCGATTTGAGGTGTTCGACTCATGAATCACCCCGAGCAAAGGGAGCAAAAGAGGGATGACCCTGATCCATTTGCCTGTTTGCCTCCTATTCTCTTTTTTCTTTCTTCTCTCTCTCTCTCCCAAGGAACAGCTGCAAGATAATTCTTTCAGCTTACACACACACCACTTCTCTCTCACACACCCCTCTGCACTTACAAAAAACCGTTCCCTCTTTCCCTCTCATTCTTGCAAACATTAAGAATTGCTGACCTCCCATTTCACTTGGGTACCAGGTTCTTGTGCTTAACTACCAAACAACTTTGCTGCGAGTCCTCTGATCTTATCTTCTGTTTCGCTACGAGCGTGCACCACAAGTGCAAATGGTTATTTGCCTTTGAAAAAGCAGAATGATGAATGTATTTTCCACAAGGTGTTCATCGCCTTGAAGAAGCTCCCATAACATAGCACGAGCATTTAGCCCTGATGTGTCCACATCAGAAGACTCTTTACTCGGATTACTTGTCAGCATATTTGCGTTAACACCACAACCGCAGACACTTCATCAAGAAGGTAGAAAGATACACCAAAGCTCCTTCATCAAGTCCCAGTGGAGCATGAGAAACACTGATGGTCACTTTATGCAGACACAGTTCAGTATAAAGCTATCAGAAAAGCTCATCGGATAAACAAACGCAGAGAGGAGCACGCAGATGCGCAGCTAATCACTTAGAGCAGCAAGAATAATTGGCCGACATTGATTGTGCTTATCTGGCCCTCCGTAAACTCAACTACAAAGTGTATTGTATTGTGTGTGTGTGTGTGTGTGTGTGTGTGTGTGTGTGTGTGTGTGTGTGTATGTGTGCATGTGTGCGTGTGTGTGTATGTGTGTGTTAGATCCCCTGGGTCTTCAGTCTATTTGCATGATTAATCTGTCATTCCATGGTGAAGCAAAAGGTCAGAACAATTGGAAGATATTTAAATTTCATTTTAAATGAGCTTTTCTCAATCCCATACTTAATATGGGGCTATCTAAACTTAAAGAATAATTCCAGTGTATTAGAACATGAGTCTTATTTTCAGAGTTTTCTTATGGTAATAACAATATTGTAACACCAACTTAACTTTTCAAAACTGAGAATGCAGCACCATTTAAAAAGAAATCATGAAACATGGGCATGGGATTCTTAAGATTTACATAAAATCAAAACCCTTTTTTTATACCAATTATGATTGTAATTTTTTCATCAATAGTCTTATCAACTATTTACATTATGTAATTACCTCTCTATATAGCAGTTTTCATTGTTACTGGCGGAGTCTGCTATTCTCGCACTGGATTCAAATTGTCTTCACACGTGATAAATTCACAGGAAACGATGCAGGATGTAATCCAGCATTGCTGTTTGTAATCTTATCTCACTGACATCAGCCTTTACTGTTCACTCTCCTACAGCCATATCAAACTTTTCCTATCACTGCTCGGTCACACTAAAAGCATTCAACGGCCAAAACACTGAGTGGCAACAAGTGTCTATTACTCTTACCTTTGCAGAAGTCTGCATACAATCTCCCTGCGATATGTTCAAAACTACATTTTCTGACGATGTGCCTGTGTGTGTGTTTATATGCCTACAAGTGTACCTGTGTCGAACACAGTTGTGCTCAGCATAATCTGCGAAAGCCAATTTCATACTGAGCTGTATTTTATGTTGCCCTGGAGCCAGGCAGTGCTCACAAGGCTAGCAGGAAATGCAGGTCTTCAATACAAGTGGGTAAACTTTGAGTATGAACAACAAATGGCTGCCAAATTGTGAACTGCATTATCTGACAGCCTTCAACACAGAAATCCATGGCGCTTGTGGCTTGAGTCTGACCCATAAAATGACGAGGGACATTTTAAGATGTAGTGTAGTGGCTTGTGACTGAGGGGGTTGAAGTGAGTTTGGAAGCAGTGTGTTTATTGAGTTGGCAAAAGAGCAGTGGAGCCTCATGACTTAAACATGAAGTAATAGTGTAATAAGTGTGTGTTCATTTTGGTGTGTGTGTGTGTGTGTGTGTATGTGTGTGACTGGGAGAGAGAGAGAGAGAGAGAGTCTGTTTCGGCACTTTTCGTTTTGAGCTAAGAAAGGAACCATGCTAAACCCATTACAACAAACAGTGTACCCCTAAGAGCTCTCTCTCCCTCAGTTCCTAACTGGGTCAGAAGTATACTTCACTTTTCTCAATTGCTGTGTCCAAGTGTAAACACAGAAAAAACAAACACACACTTGCCTGCGTGTTCAGTTCACAACCTAACAACCACCTGTGTAATTCTCTCCGTCTCATTACAGTGCAAATAGTGGGGAAATGCTCCAGGGCTGCCCATCACCGAGCCAGCTCTCCTCCAGTCCAACAGGGCCCCTGCTGTGTCCGATAGAAATACCAGTGCTTTACAATACAAAGCAAGAGGCTGCGTTGGTGTCGGTGTGTTGCTACTGATCCAGGACATCCATGTTCATAATACTCTGAAGGTTTTTACAATTCTTAAAAGTAACTTTGGTGGCAATCATTTTAAGCTCTGTCTCTGCGAGCGTGTGGTACAAAGTATTCTACCACACATTTGCAACTGCACATGGATTGGCGAGATGCACTGTGTTGCCAATAACATTTCAAAACGTTTTTGTCAGTCGACTGGTTTGACTGAACACCGTAGCCATAATCCACTGACGATCTGACAGAAGCACTGGTATATACACTCAGTTGCCAGTTTATTAGATACACACAGTTCTTAACAATTAATGTAGTCTAATACAGCAGTCCTGCAATAAATCCTACCTACATGAAGGCTATAATGTTCCGGTTTTTCAGAGATGTGTTATCATTTTGGATAGATATCCTGATATGCGCGTGATCTGACTATAAGCATTGACTGGATAAAGGTTCTTAGTGTAACTGATTGTCAATGAAAACTGAAATTAAACAATCGTTTTGTGAATCAAAATATGTGAATTGAACCCTTAAATTGAAAAAAAATGATCACCTGTTTCAAAATAAACCTAAATACCACAACTGAAATCACGTACAACGACAGAACGCTGGTGGGTTATATTTGTTGAGATTAGTCCATGAAATTTGTGATAATATCAAAGACCTTTGGGAGCTGTAGATGCTGCATGAACAAATTAATTGCTGATATTAAAACAACTCAATCTGAGTTGAATGTGAACAGCTTTCAGTCAAGTCAAACAGATTGATTAATTTTAAATATAGAAGCTGAAGGGAGTTCTGTACTGTACATGATGTAAAGCATCATGAATCATAAGCACCTACTATAACCTCTGACTGCTTTCCTGTCCCCTCACCATGTAGGAGCTTGACAACTAGGTGAGTGTTGTAATTACACCACCTGACCCTGTCTAAGATGTTGAATCTAACACTACACACTAACACTAAGTGCCTAGAGACAGCAGGTTAAGAGCCCTCAGTGGGACTGCTTAATGTGGATGTGGTCAGGTGGGTTTGTTGCTGCTGCCTGCAGTGAATGTGCATGTGGCTATATGGACATACATAATGTTCCTCTACATCTCTCACAGACATACAACCACGCACGCAGCCAATTTACACACACACAGAAACCCTGCAATCAGCCAGAGGTTAGCTTGTTGATTTAGCTGAAACCAGCCATGAATAAATAAATAACGGCAGCAAGCAGAGTAAGACAGGATTCTTGATTTGCCACTGATCTTAACTTTGCATATTTGCAATATGTGTTGAATTATTATGGTGTATTTAAAAGGAAGGAACAGGAAGGTCTGAGAGAGAGGACATATGTTCACACACTCACACATAGACATGCATGCATATGTATAGAGTCATTTTTCACTTTGCAATTTGTGTTGTGACAGCTTCTCTGTAGATGGTTATGACCTGAATTAACTGAACATTTGCACCCACCAGCACACACACATGTACAAACTCCAGAGTCGTCCGTCACCGTAAGCCAGTGACCGAGGTTGACCCTGAGTACCATGGGAATTCCTTGGCTCCACACTGAAAGGGCAACGTGGATCTGTTTGTTTAACACACTGACAAACAATCACAGGCACAAGCTACGCTTTAAACATTGCTATCATTCTTTCTTCTCTCTTTCAGACACATACAGTGCTAAACCCCTCTCCACCAAGACCACACAACAAGTTAAGGTTTCATTTTCTATGTGGGGAGCCATTTGCAAAATCCTCCATCCTACATGTGTATTTCTAATGCAGCCACATTGAAGATAAAAGCTGAATAGCTTAGCAGGGCCTCTGCCTCCGCTGCCTTCATCTTGATACAATTATCATTTAATGTGACAGGTGACATTTTCTACCATGCTGGGCCAGCCTCTTGTTGAGGATTCAAATGCATGATAATAGAGTGTAACTGAAAAAGACCATTTACTTCTGGCTGTACTCAAAAACACATTACATGTCTTTTCACT
Source organism: Nannoperca obscura (assembly GCA_036024295.1). Classification (NCBI taxonomy): domain Eukaryota; kingdom Metazoa; phylum Chordata; class Actinopteri; order Centrarchiformes; family Percichthyidae; genus Nannoperca; species Nannoperca obscura. The sequence goes on along the minus strand of JAVQJL010071097.1, from coordinate 51,913 downwards.
GCCTTGGTGAATGCCATGTAAATTTCTATGTAAAATAAAGAGGGGGTAATGGAAGGCATGGTTCTGATGCAAAATTGTTTCACACAGGTTTGAATGAGGTAATCGAAGTGGAGAAAAATAGCTCTCTGTAAGTGGTCCATCTGTTGGAAATGGGACCAGAGCCCTAATAGAGAACATCTTCTGCTGCTAAACAAAGCCAAACAAAGAAGAAGACTAAAACCAACAAATTCAATTCCTTGCTGGAAAGACAAGTACTTCAACCTCCTGCATGTTTTTACATCACATGCAGAAACTTGTCATCTCCAAGAGAAAGTGCCAATATTATTAGCACAAACAACTAATTCAAATCTGAATGTGCAAATGTATGCATGTTTCTATTATAGCTGAATTATTTTCTTTTCCACTGTATTCCGCAAAGCTTTCTTTCTGCCTATCTATTCAATATAAATTAGGCTTTCCCAATTGAATCTCATATGCGTCTAAAATGTGTGTGCGTGTGTGTATGTGTGGTTTTTTGGGGGGATCTGTCCACTGCACAAGCCAAAGCAGCCACCAGTCTTGTCCCTCTGTTCATATTAACACACGGGTCATCTCTGGGGAGGGGACAACACAAGAATGACAACATGAGAGGGCAAAAGAGATAGAAAGCAAATGTGAGAGCAAAAGAAAGCGAGGTTAGGAATGTCTTCCTATACAAGCAAGACACCCTCATTACCACATAATCTCTGAAAGGAAGTGAAAAGAGAAAGACGGCAAAAAAATGAGAGAGACGGAGAGTTGGAGGAGATTCAATTTGCATTGACGAGGTGTCAGCGGAGCTCAAAGCTAGTTGTTTAAACCGACATCTGGGGTTGGGAGACAGAAGGATAAGAGAAAGGGAGTGGAGGGAGAAACAGGAGGCTGAGGTACAACATTAGAGGTGAGAGGGGCAGGAAAGAGAGTCACACAGAGAGAGATGGACAAGAGTTGAGAGAAAGAGGGCAAAAGGTCTCAAAAACAGTGGTCATTAGCAGGCAGAACACAAGCCCCAAGAAGGACACATATGCACACACACTGGGCCTCTCAGTAGGCTAAGCACATAGTCTTGATAGTGTATCGTAATTAATATTTCATAGGCTGTCTACTGCAGGTAAAGGGAAATTAACACTAGATGGAGAGAGGCATCAAGGAAAAGATAAAAGTAGAAAATGAGACAAATAGGAAAAGATTAGTTTTATGTGTGTGTATGTGCAAATTTGAATGTGCTCCCATGTACTGCATGCGTTCTGTTTTGAGTAAATTTGTGTGTGTATGTGTACATGCATGGGTATATGCATGTATCCGACTAATCTGCAGGTTATCCATGTGAGTATCTGGTGATTCATCCTAAAACGTTTTTCATGAGGACGACTTGTGCCAAAACTATAAAATGAGTCAGATTAAAAGTTAAACACGTGACTGTCTGTTTGGGTCAAATCTCCTTCACGTGGAGCATAACATTTTTTTCAAAAACTGATATTTGCAACAAATGGGTTACTACACAACCACGTTTTATAGACCTAGCTTATTCTTCAACATGTTTAGCCTCTGGCGTTCTGTGTCAATCAGTCATCCAAGTGAAAAGTGGCAGTATAAATAAACGTATAATGAAAAACAAGTTGGCCATGCAGCTACACAAGGGCCTGGCCATTCCACCGGTGGCTCTGCTATGTTTCCACCCCTTTGTTTTGAGCATATTGTGTGTTGCAGTTCCCTAACGGCCACTTTCCTCCAGCAGCGTTCATGAAAGATTGACACGGTAGAAACTGGCTGAGTGGCATAGGGTCTCTGGAGTCGCTTAGATCAATGGATGTCCTTTGAGCCTTCCTCCATTTCAAGAGGCACAGGGACCAAACAAGGAGGGGAAATGGGATTACCATAGCATTAATAAAAGAAACTGTAATCTGAAACAAGAGCAAAAACAAAAGGCTGCATCTGCATTTTCCCCCAGGAAGTCTGTGTGCCCACAGACGCTGTATGTATGTTACAGTGCATACACACACACACACAAACACACAGGGATGCATCCAGGCTTGTAATGACATTGTTATTCAGAAAGGTTCATTCATCCCAGTTCAGCATGCTGTGATGGAGGGAGGGAAAAAGGGAGGTAAAAGAGAAATGAGGTGAGCCAGAGAAAAGAGGGGGAAAAATACAAGGAAATGCCAGATGAAAGAGGTTCAGCAATACACAAGGTGAGAAGGAGGTACATAAACTGTATGAAGGCAAGAAGAAGGAGGTAAGGTGATTAATAGATAGACAGCAGTAAATATACAGGATGAGTCGAGACACCTGGGAAAACAAAGACAAAGCAGCTTATTTTCATAGATCAAGTGCACATGGGATGTGATTTCTGAAATTTTTATAGTTGGTGCACCTCACACCTGCAGCACACCTGGGTTGGATAATGTGCAATATATTATGAGAGGGTATCAAATCAGAATCAGATGATAATATTATGTATATTATGTTGTACTGATAGATCCATAATGGAGAGAGATTGAGCTTGGTGAAAACACTGCAGCATAGAGTCTAACAAGGACTTACTTGACAAACCCTATAGTCTCCTTCGGTTTTTCAAGTACGTTAAGATCTCAGCAGGCAGGCTTCCTTCTTATCTCAAAAAACAAGAAAAAATCCTCAAGAGTCGTCTCCCAGAGCACTCTCTTGTGATCTTTAAATCTAGATTCTCTCTACCTTTGACATCAAATAATATATTTTTGTAGCTCTCATAAATTCTTCTCCATTGTCTGTTGATCTTGACATGGATCCTGATAGCACCACGTTCTCTTCCTTTCAAAAAGGAGCTTACCTACCTGACCCCCATGTCCAGGTTTCTCCGCAACCTGGGAATGCACCCCATTTTCCAACGTACAACAATGTTGCCTATGTATGTTTCAGAACATAATTCAATGACAACTGTTATAATTAATTTGGTTTTACTGCACTGCACTGCACTGCGTGCCAGTACAAAAATAAAGCCCACATATAAAGAAAGGCAGAGAAGGAAACAGACCTTCTGTGGTCCAGTGCATCCACTGTGGACAGACGGCAAATGATTGTCATCATTGTGATTCAGGGGTGTTGTTGTGTTCTGGTGGTTTTTTGGGTCCTCTGCCGTGACTGTAGCATATGGCCCGGCTTAATCAAGCTAACAATTCCCTCCGCCCTTCTCGTTAAAAATTACCAAATGGAGCCTTCTTCACATAAACATGCTAGCAAATACAGCCATATTAATATTCAGGCGATCATTCCAAACACAAACCAGTAAGTCAGTGGCATTTACTTAACTAAGTTGGCTGGTATTTACTCCTGTCACATAGGGGACTGCTGGAAGACGAGGCAGATGGTGCATCCAATTGTCTGAACTGGATTCCATTTCTTAGCCCTCTCAGACTTCATTTGTATTTAAGAATTGCATGTGTAACAGTCATAAGTGGGTTTTCCAGTGGAATAGGCATGTGACAGAAATGAAAAGCTATTCCAAAGGGACCCTGAAAACATGTAAATTATAGAAGCTCGAGCTGCTGTGTAGCCACCATCCATGTCTTTGTCTACTGCTTTTTAATGGAAATTATGTGCAAATGAGTTTCCGCAAAGCCAGTACAACCAAATGGTTCCCAAACAATCACAGTTTCTCTCTATTTCTGCTTCTTTTTTTCTTTTTACACAGTTCTTCTCTTTGGATGGAAAGCGTGACCAGCAGCCACAGTAGACTCTCGGCACAGACACATCTCAGTAAGTCATGGCAACCTCTTAGGAGGTATAAATGGAGGAAAAATGGAGTGGAAAACTGACTTTTCCTTGAATTGTCAGACACAGAGGAAAAGGAGAAATAGAAAAAAGAGGAAAGACAACGAGGACAAATACCAGAGAAATGCGTTGGTCAAGGTGGGGATGGCAGGAGGGAGAGATTTGAGGGAGGGGGGCCGAACACTTGGAACGAGGGGGAAATTAATTTAGCTGGGAGTGGGCTGTCAGAAGTGGTGATAATAGCAGGAGGTGAGATGATGATAGCCTTGACGTGGGAGTGCTTACTGTGGGCTGCTAAGGCATGCTCCTGTGCACACATGCATGCGCGCATAGTCGGACGCACACACTTATGCAAACGTAGGCAAGTTGGTTTGGCACATATGAATATTAAGTACTCAAAAACTCAACCAGTCACACTCACACATGGACATTTACGTGCACACTTGCTGTATCAGTTCTCACAGATAAGTGAGCCCTTGCTGTGATGTCTTTTTGAAAATGGGATTTTCCACCATTCCCCCCATTTCACAGATGTTGCATCTAGTGGCAGGGAGGAGCAACATTAAAGACAGATCTAGCAGACAGCATGCTAACTCGTCCTATTGCTGAGGAGCTCACAAAGCCTCTATGGGAGGCTACCTGTGTGTGATGTGTTATGATTGAGGAGGATGGAGGATAAGATAGCAAAATATGGGTTTAGAGCAAGCATACAGCAAGATGAAAACACTAAAGACAAAATGCATCTATGGATTACTTTAATACCAAAGCAGTTTTCTGATTGTCATTCTCTTCTTGTGTGTGTTTCAAGCACTTGTGCACACACGTAAATGCACAAATCTCAGAACAAATGTAGAAAACACTTCTGTCTTCTATTTTCCTGCCAGGTTTCCATTTGTTTTCCACAGGATTCGGTGAGTGAAGAATGGCAAGTGCAGAGATGGTATCTAGTTTTCCAGGACATTAGCACCCGGCATGGTGTGATGTAATGTTGCGTCTCTAATGCCCACAGCCAGTCATGTTCACTAATGATGTTGGATCCTCAGTGCAGGGTGCCTGCTACTCACTCTGGTGATGGTGGTGTCAGTGGTGATGATGTTTGTCATGGGCACATTTAAGGAGAAACACTCAGATGGTAATTATTGCACTGGCACAGCGACGCCATTGAGAGGTTACACCAGCCAAGGAGACCACACCATCTTCCAGCACTCTATAAACGCTGTGTTTCTCTCAGACTCAACTGTCTGGTTTCTCTTCTTTATGTGTCTAGTTGTAGAAAGTTTAAGTGTCTTTTCCGCTGTAGATGTTTTGATCTCAGCCTTTAAACCTCTTGTCTTTTATCCTTATCTGTCCTTACTCACTGAAGCTTAACAAGCTCACTGTTGTCTGCCTACCTTGTCTGCTCCTCTCGGTGTATCTCTTTCACCTGTCTCCATCTTCTTAGCTTTTTCTATGTTTTCAGGTTGTCCTCTGTTTTGTCCATTTCCTCTAAGATGCTTCAAGTCTTCAGCATTCAGGTGCCCTCAAGACCTCTGACTTACATCATTGATATCTCTGTGTATCCTCTTCCCCTCTATCTCTTTTGTCTTTTTCTTCTTGTCTTCTGGTTTCAGGCCATTATCAGTCTCATATCATTCCATTTTTATTCCTCTTTTACGAGGAACCATTTCTAAAGCCGGAGAGCCAAAGAGGAACTCAGGCGGCTTTGAAGCGACAATGGTCTGGGTGCTGAAAGCAATCTATATTCCAAAATGCTGCAGTTCAAAGTCGGACTTTCATGCTAGCTGAATAGAGGGCACCTTTTAACTCAGAGGCAGTAAAACTGTCATAAAGTTTTTTACTTAAATCTCCCATTCCCTTTTTAGCAGGATGAAAATTGGATATAAGGCTTTGAAGAAGAACAATTTTTTTAACACGGTGGAAGGCATTTCAAGGGTTAACTTTTACAAAATGCAGCAACCTCTGCTATTAATAAGAACAGTGCACATTACAACATACAGAAGGTTGACTTTATATGATTGAAATATTTAAGAGCTAAAGGTAAGGGAACACGGAGAGGAATAAAGAATGTGCAGTTTTCACTTTGATTCCATTTAAGAGCCATTTCCCAATAACTTGCTCCATGTTTTTTATGGAGAAACATACCTTTATTGTTTGGGGTTATTGTTTCCAGTAAAATGGGTCTGGCCTTCTTTCAGCCTCTAAGAGTCTTTATAAGTTTTTAAAAGTGGCAATTACCCTTTAAAGGTCAAACAGCCAATCAGGCCACTTCCCTTTTGCTGGCACTTTTAATGACCTTGCTGTGGCACATATTAATGACCTGGGTATCTATGGAATCCCTGTGAGAGATACTTAATGCTGCATTTACATTCAACCTTTGCACTTCCATTTGCCATTTCCATTTTTCTGTAAATTACTGCCGGCATGTTTTCATTTGTTTACTTATCTATTCAATAGTTTCCCTATAAATAGCAGAAGATTATTTCTTTGTCTACTCTGTGTTGCAATGCATTTCTGCCCAAGTGTTAAGTGAAACAATTATGACAATTAATTGGTCCCAATCTGTCAAAATCTGCGTGCTACGTGCTGCATGAACAACACATGTACAGCAATTAAACAGCAAAGCAGTCAATTTATATTTCATGATGTGATACTGATATAAAACACTTGTACAAACAGAAAACTAGACATCATAGTGCAAGTGTTCAGTCGCACTGCTATTTCCCAAAGGTCGCTCTCTCAAGAACAAAAGCATCACTTTGCTCTTCTTTTTCGTCCTCTAGAAGAGCGCCAGCACTCATTCTCACTGCAATCATAATCAGAGTAAGGGATAGGTGCACACATACACGTCCATGCACACACAGGTGCCCACACAGATGGGTTAACACGCTCGCATTAGACTCAAGAAAGCAGGCACGCAAGAAGGGCATAACACAGGGGCATGAGCACACACACACACACACACACACCCATAGTCATGCCAATCATCAAACTTGTCAGATGCAAGAAATGACAGCTCTGTAATCAGCAGGTAATGATGGAACCCCCCATAGAGAACAGGAGAGGAGAGGAGAGGAGAGGAGAGGGAATGAGCCTTCAGGCGAGGGGGGGGGGCTGAATCTGAATTGGATCGCAGAGTTTCAATGAGAGGCTGTCAGCACCAGGTGCCTGCTGAATGCCACCCCCACCCCACTTCATAAACACACACATAACCATCCCTTCGACTTCTCTCACTTTGCACTCACTCACACCACCTGGCCCATGCCATCTAAGCACAGTGGGGTCTCTCCCTCTCCATTTCGCTCTTCCTTAGGTTGAGGAAGATTTACAGTTCATCAGGCTCTTTTTCACTTACATGTGATGAGGATCTGTCTACACTGAAATCATAGGCTGATTGGAGCGAAGACCCACGCTGAGCGCACTCACAGACCAATATAGATATGCGAAGACCTAGTCTACAATTATGGGCAGGAAACATGAAATGTGGTAATCATAAAATCAGAGGCGAGATGCTGCAGCTGCCTCACCGCATACACTCACACACTCACATGAACAAACACTAAAATCAAATGCTAACTGTAGAATCTGTCAGTGTATGCCGAATCTTAAGTGTGTCTCTAACCTCTAATTTCCAGTTCGTTAAGCTCTGACTTTCAATACAGCACATTTAAAACTAAACTAAGTCTAAAGACGTCACAGTGCCAAACTAAAGCAAAGAATTAGGTGAAATCTAATGCATTAGTCTTGTTAGAGCTATGTTGAAATGACACAGATATATGTCTTATATCTGCCACCAAAATAAAACAAACTGACTTTTTTTATTTTATGAATTTTTGGACAGTTGGACTGTAAAAAAAATTTGAAAACACCCTCTCCACTGAGGGTCCACTTACTTAATTGTTCTGGAGCTTTTTACCATGTCATGGTCTTCAACAGCAAAAGTGTGCTTAGTCGTCCTGAAACTGTAGATGTTCAAAGTTCCTTTATTATTATGAGCACTTTTAGCATTCCTTAAACTCTACATTTTCTGTTCATATATTTATATTTTAATTTGCATTCTCCATTGTACATAATACCTGGATTACTTTTACAATAGGATGGTCTTTTTGAAATTGACCCCAATGACTGAAAAGACAAAAGTCAAATCTATTTATAAATATATTACAAGTTCATATTCATAAAAAATTTTATGGTAATAGCAGTCTGTGAAAGTTTACAGTGTAGCAGGAGTGCTAGTGTCATGCTGTTGCAACACTAGATGATGTGTGATCCACATATGTAAGCAACCGAGTTGCACTGCCACCATTTACCACAGACTTGAGATCTGCTATCACTTAAATTGACTGGCAGGGCTTTAAATACACAGAAAAACACAAGATAATGAAACAATCTTAGAAGTTTTCCAATGCTACAAAAAAGTTTGTTGATGTTACAAAAAGTGGAAATGTGAACAACTCAAATTAATGTGACCAAAAAACAAGTACTGATTGGGCCTTTAATACATTTAAAAAAGTTAAAAGTTTAAAGCAAGTGTATAACATGTTTCTTTCAAAACAGCTTCTTTAATTCTAATTCATGGATCAAATCAAAAATTAGCATAGAGTCAAAGAGATTGAAATGTGTTAGTATCATTAGCAGCTGGTAAGTAACAATTTTCCATCATTTAAATAATTCCAATAATGTTATCTGTGCACATCAATCACGAAACCTCAGGCAGAAACCATACCAATTTATCTTTTTGAACAGCTTTTTTATGTTACACTGGTTTTATACATTCTAACAAATCAAATGGAAGAGATGAACTATCTAATCTATTCCATTTTAAATGTTTTCTATTTATATTTTTTTATTACATTTCTGTAAAACAACTGTCTGTGTAGGTGCATCTGTACACGACTGAGCGTGTGTGTGTGTGTGTGTGTGTGTGTGTGTGGTTGGGACTGTGAAATTGATTGTGGCTGGACAGGAGGCAGGCAGGCAGGCGTGTGGTGGTGCCCAAGGGGCAGGACAGTGCTGAGTGAGCAATACTTCACCTGCACTAGACACACACACACACACACACATCTAAACTTTGTCACACACCCTGACCATTAAGATTTACTCTAGTCATCCAGCTCATTGATCTGAGGCAGGAACAGAGAGAAAGGGAGAAGGGAGAGAGAGCGCCTGAGAGAAAAATAGAAAGGCAGAGACAGAGAGGTCTTTACATAAAGATTAACCTTGAAGCAACAGTGTAAATGTGAGATGGAGGGGGGTGAAGCCACCTGCAGGCTTCGTTGGACACATCTCTGTTTGTTTCTCCTGCTCAGACACTGGGACAATATTTAACCTCCAGCATAGATTATAATTAACACCTTTATTCTGAAGCTGAAGCACTCAGGCCAGAATGATACTATGAACCATAACAGGCGATGTGACAATATGTGAGAGACACAATTTATTACATAATGTATAGATATGGTACATACAATATGTGGACTGGAGGAGAAATTAAAACAACAAAGACTCCCCTGAAGACCTTTATATATATATATTTATTTTATTTATTTATTTTTGTGTATATATATATATATATATATATATATATATATATATATATATATATCTACATTAGACATTCAGAACATTTTTTTTTTTTACCCACGCACCTTTCAGACTCTGGTTTGTGTGTATGACTGTGTGTGTGTTGTGTGTGTGTCTGTGTGTCTAAGTGCTGGGATGGCTGATTCTTTTCACTAACTCAATTATTTCATGCTGCCCAGCCGTATTGAATCAACTAAGGTTCTTTCGATTCACCTTTCCAAAAATGTTAATTTTGTAGCTAAAGTAACAGCAATTTAGTCTCTAGCGATATAAGAAATAAAGCGCTGCAGCATCACTAAACAAAGGAAATACTGTACAGTCTGAAGGAATTCATTTGCAAAGGGCACAGGCCCAGCAGCTATTAGAGTGATTTAAGTGAAGCCAGGTTAACTTTTCTCAAGCTTCCAAGTACCATTGGGTGTTTTGATCATATCCACTTCTAAATAATGATGAATCTGGACTTTACAGCTAACCTATTTAAATACTCACTGATTGTAGCAACTGCAAAACATTGCTAGTGAGGCATCTTTTAATGATTGTAATGATGACAATAAACAAGAAAGTTTGAGCTTCGGTGCATTTGTTGTTGATTATGTTATTTGGTCTTCAGTCTTTTGGACAGCCTCTCCTCAAAGACATTCATGGTGTTGGTTCAGAAAAAAAAAATGGAACGTGTAGTTGGATGAAGATTGGAAAAAGAGAACTTTAAAGAATTAAATCCATCCAACTTTCACACCCCCAGAGATCTGGCCAATAGCTGCGTGAAGTGGGCATGCTTGTTAGATTGTCGGTTTCTGACGTCGCCCCCCTCAATTCGACGTCGGAAAAGTGTCGGGAGAGGGGGATGTCAGATGCTGAGGCAATCCAACAAGCAATTTGTTTGAAGCACACTGGAGCCCGAACAGTAGAACAGCAAAAGCTTAAACTTTGATTATGCTTGAGATATCTGAAGGTATTTTGTCATGGCATGTGTAGGATTTGCATCGTAGTTAAATGAGGACAACACTAAATGTATTCTTGAGTTTAGAATTAAAGTTGAAGATGTTTGTGACCATCCACTATTTCAACACTACAACCAAACCTCCCCCTGCATTGTTTCAATGTCAACCTGTAGCCTGTTTATAGATAGGTCTCCTTCATGTAATACTTTCAAGGAGGGCACGGCTGTAGTTTTTTCACACCTTTTTGTGCACAAAGTACATATTTGCATTTTAGGACATTGGGCTTGTTTCACAAAATCTCAGGAGACTGTAGAGCAGAGTGACAGATTGTCCTTTTCTGCCTTGTGAATTGCTTTGGCAAAGGCAGCCTGCTGACAAGAAACACTCTGCACGATAATAATTTAAATGAACAGAAGTATTGATAGTTATTTATGAGACAGATCTCACATTAAACAGTCTCATAGATTAGGCGTAAAAGTATCAAGCCTAATGGTGTAATATAGCGATTCTGCTACATTGCCTTTTCACAGACTTACTTCAACCCATAAGGGACAATAATTCATGGGCAGGAAGAGAGAGAGGGAGAGGGAGCGAGATACTCTCTGCTTGTTAAATAGTTGAGCTCTTTATAAATGTCCCATGCATCCTCTTTAAATTAACAACAGGGTTAAATCCAGAACAACTATGCATGCACGCGCTAACAAACACCAACACGTTAGAACAGAAATGATCTCATAAAACACAGACAAGCGCACAAAGTCCATCAGGATCCTAAGATACCACAACAGAGGAAATGTGCAGAGAAAGAAAAGAGCAGTGTGTCATTTTATGTAACTCTGTGCTGGAGCTTTGAGGGTAGAAAAGACTCAGCAAGTGCTCTATTGTTGCTTTTGTTTGTTCCCAGGAAGGCTTAACAAGAGAATCTAATACCCTCTTATTGTTCTCTCCAAACGCCACACAGCATGATGAACTTCAAAGCACTTAGCTCCTGACAGTTATGCACACAGTCACACTACAGCACGCACGCCCACACACAGACCAACGGTGCCCGACACAGCCACAAAGGAAACTGCCTACACGTTAGAATACACTATAAACAAAAGCGTCAGACTTGGTGTGTAAAGATCCAACTAATTAATCAATATGCTAAGTGAACAGCGGCTTCCCAGTAAAGCTCGGGGAAGCGTTTTAATGTGACACTGCTGAGGCATATCTAAAACAAAGAAAACAATATGTTCTTCTCACAAACACACATTATGGGAGAGAATAAAGCACTGAGTTTATTGGTGAGATTAAAGCTCTCGAGGCCTTGGCCACACCTAGTGAATATTCACGAATCTGCAATAACAATCTCACAAAGGAGAGGAAACACAAGAAGAAGGAAGAGCGAGAGAGGAAATATGATGCAATGAGGTAATAAAGACGACAAATCCAAGGACACAAGACGCCTGCGAACCTGAGAGAGGAGTCAAAAGAGACAAATGGGACATGAATGGATGCAGATGAGATGCAAAGAAGCATGACATAAGAGAAGGTAATGCAACCGAAAGATGGAGAGATGAAGGCATCAAAGGATGAGTAATGCTAAATGTATCCCAGCCCTCCATTTACTCCATAACTTCACTCCATTCTCCTAGAGTGCAAACAGCTCTCCATCAACGTGAGATGGGATTTTTGCATTTCCCCTGGTCACTTAAAAACAGATATACTGTTATAGCTTTGTCAATGGTAAAAGGTGTTTAGATCAAACAAAATCACAGCTGGATTCATCTTTCTCAATCTGACACACGCACATTCTAGCTCGTTGTTTTATAGGGTCACTCAGACGTCTCCCTCTTTTTCAGAATCCCAGAGTAAGTTGTCTTTGTTCAGCTCTGATATGAGTGATATGAATTCTTTATTTTACAGTATTCCAGCCCTCCCTTCAGTCTAACCAGGATGACTCTGATAAAGATGTCCATTGCCCAGAACTTCCACCCAGATGTGAGGATTAATACAGCAGCTTCATACTTCAGACAAAAAGACGACAACTCCCATTCTGTTACTTCCTCACTCAGAAAAATGTCTTTCCATAGTTTTTTTTTATCCAATCTGCTGCCTACCTCTTCTCCCTCACATCCAGACATCGAGTGTGACAGAAAGCATTGTAAAGCTTTGTGCACGAATGAGCTTTGCACTACTTTGAGCTCAAGTATTATTCTTCTCATTAACGACACAATGACATGTCAATTGTGCTTTTGTGTCACAGTGGCATTCGTCAAACCAGCTCACACTTCACAAATGCAACTATGATAAAAGACATTGGTTTGAAATCCTGCCTTTCTGCCTCAGCTGTGTCTCCTCTATTCTTTATGATGTGCAGCATATGCATCAGTCTTCCTTTTGAAAAAGTGTTATATGTTAAAAAGAATACACTGTCCCCCGTCTCCTCCCAAAACCAACATCTGACATGGCAGAGAGGAAGAAAGAGTGCAAGAGAAAGAGCTATGGTATAAGGCAAAAAATACAATATGTGAAGGAGGGACAGAAGTGTGAGAATTAGAGATAACAAGGGTAGGAGGAGGAGAGAAGGATGGAAGAATAGGGTGAGTTAGGGAAAAGAAAAACTGAATAAATGCAGGTCTTTGTTATGGAAAAGTTCTATGATAATTTTGGTTTATACAAATTACTTCAAATACCGTTACAAAAGGTGTTACAATGCTCATGCAATGTTTGGCATCTGGCAAGCAAGAGTGTAAAGAGTAAGAGAGTCAAATCTGACATCTCAACATCATTTTTAGAACCAAGGCAGATAATTAACAATAAAACACCCCATCTAGTCTCTCATATACACAAGACTAAGAGTCTGGTGATTAGCGTGTTAGCATGCTAACATTTGCTAATTAGTACTAAACCCAAAGAACAGCTGAGGCTGATGGGAATCTCTTTCCGGTAATTAAAATATTAACCTAATGATGGTGCTACATTAACAAAAGTTAAGGGATCACCAAACTTATCACAATTCATCCTGAGGTAGAAATTATTTTTTGTACCAAATGTCATGGCAAACCATCCAATAGTTGTTGAGATATTTAAGTCGGGAACAAAGTGATGGACCTACTGACTGAAGCAAAAGGCCGACACTTCAGCCATGCTGCTAGCCGTGTAGAAAATGTTACAGAAATGTTACCAGGCCCTAAGTAGACATAGTGCCAAAGCGACTTTTACATAAAAACTGACTCTGGATCCCTTTCAAACTTGACACCAGCATATTAAATTGACAGCATTTATGAATTACATCCAGTGCATGTTTAAAAGAGGCTCACGATAGAGAGACAGACTAATGTAAATGGGAGGGGGAGAGAGACAGAGAGGGAGAGCACCATGCTCCTACAGTAAATCAGGCCTGACGGAGTGACCTTTGATAGCCCCAGACAGAAAAGGTTACATGAACGGTGGAGAAAATGGGTCTATCTGTCACTTACCAGCTAGCTATAAATGATGTCGTGTATGTGTGTGTGGGTGTGTGTGTCTCTGAGGTCAAATGAACAAAGAAAACTAGGGTGTATTTTTCTTTCATCCACAGAATATTAACAATAAATTGCTCTCTGTAAAAATCACTATACACGAATACCTTCTCCTTCATACTTACTGAAGGACACAGAATGTTTCTGTGGTGCTGCACATTAGCAGACGTAGATCTGTTATATGGACTGTAATGCATAGGTCCATAGAAAATTTGTTGTTTTTTTTGTACCATGCAAGAAATGCGAAATAAACTTGTAGTATATAAATAGCGTATATGCTAGTTGAAATGGCAAAATATACATCACTTTCAAATAAATAAATATCCACTTAGCTTTTTTTATGAACAACAACACAATACAGCCTTTACCCGATTCATCAATGCCTTTGTTGCATATGTGGCTTTAAACATCCAGTGACATGCAGGTCTTTCCCTGGGAGTGGTACTAAGAGTGAATCATTCTACACATTTACAACAGAAGTACCACTCAGTGGACTGTTTAGAATAAAAGAGTACCACCTACGCAACGTCTGCTCCATTAACGGAACATGCAAGGGAAAATGCATCTCAATGTTGACCCTGTTTGAACATGATCTCTGACCACAGCCAAGAATTTTTAAAAAGCAGATTACCACCTTTAAATCAGCAGCACAAAATGAAGTAGCATTTGTGAGGTAATTCAAAACCTGGTTACACATAATTATTTTCACAGTCATCAGCACCTCTAAGGCAGTTTAATAAGTAAATGCTTTGTTGAACGGCATGATGGCTGTGCTCAACGGCTCACCTATTATTGCTGGCAGCGCTAATTTACATCCCAAGCTACGCCAGTTGTCTATGCCCTTGATACTCCCTTAAGTCCCCTCTGCTCCCGTAGAGCCAAATGTGCTAAATTAAGCCTACTGTATTTTACAAACCTCAGCGACCCATGCTATCTCATAAACTACTAATGGAGGGAAACACAGGCATCTCATTAGGAGACTGCCAAAAGACACACACACACAAACAACTTGAAGCAACTTTCCTCTGGCTCAGAGCCGGACATTAATGATGTTCCAGCTGGTTTTAACAACTATTTATTTATTGAGGAGTAATTTTGCAGTGTAGGGAACCTGATGAAGGTGTTTGGGGAATTCTCGTGTATTAATCACCCTGCAGTGTTTGTCTTTTTTCTGGAGGAGAGGAGAGGAGAGGAGAGGAGAGGAGAGGAGAGGAGAGGAGAGGAGAGGAGAGGAGAGGAGAGGAGAGGAGTAAGGGCAGGTCTTTTACATTATTTACTCATGCACACACACACACACACACAAGCACATATTTCATGAGTAAACAGAGGAAAAGGGACTATTTAAATGGCGACTTTGTGACAATGAGCTGTGATTGACAGCAGAAGGAGGGGGTTGATGGGAGGATTCTGTCAGCGACTGATAACAGCTGTCTGCTTCACTCACGAGAGAGACAGAGGGAGTGTAAGAGACACACACGCAGCTAAACAGATGCAGAGTAATGCACCCTTGCATATATTTCTAATTAAAGTTGTTGCTTGCGTCATTCATAAGTTACGTAATGCATATGGAAAAAGACAGATTATAGAGTCCATCACGTAAATTTCCATCAGCACAAACAATCCATCGTAGCCCAACACTGCTCTGTACCCCAGATGATAAACAGAGATGCAAAGTCACACGTGCACGAACACACACACACACACACACACACACCGACTTATTAAACATTCATCGGAGTGAGTTTGGGGTAATGAATGGGAGTCAACAATGAATTATGGATCATATTCTAATGGTTGACTTACCCCTCTCATTACTGGCATGCTAATGTGATTGGGAAACAAATGATTATCAGCTTTATTAGAAAGGGGGAAAAGAGCAGGAGGGAGTTGGGGCTCATGATCCCAAGACACCCCCCTGACTGTTTCACCTGGTGGAAAAAGGAAAATTGAGATGTGTGTAGGGAATAAGAGATTACCATCCACAGGCCTTAAAATTATTATTTTAAGTATTATTTTAATTTTTTGCCTTTTTCTCACACATCTTTGAATCTTGCTTAGGGCATAACGTGCATCAATTACAGCACAGGCCATTACTAATAAATACATGTAACTGTTCTGTATGCAGTTTGTTGGAAGATTCTTCTCCCTGCAAATGTGTTGAAAATGTTAAGTATCACATAATCAATTCCTCACTGCAACACAAAATACATTTAATAACAGCAGTTCTGCACCAATCTGCTCAGATCTACAGCTCCCAACTGATGTAATACATTGGAGTGCATGCATACAGACCCCCAGGCATTTATCACAGCACTGGGCAAGGTGGAGACATCTCCCGCAATCCATCTCTCAGCTTATTGGCACCAAAAGACTCACTTTTATGCTTTGCCCAGAGATTTATGAGCGACTTAAGGCGCATGTGCGTGCGTGTGTGAATGTGCATGGATGCATACATTAGCAGCATATGCACACTTCGCAGTCTGACATGGATCAGGTTGACGTGCTTATTTGACACCCCACCTCCTTCTCACTTCTTCCCCTCCCAATGTTCCTTCTCCCCTCCCACCATCCATCTATCCCTCAATCCATCACCTTCCTTTAAAAGCCTGTTAGGAAACCCAATACCGTTCATTAGCACAAAAAGATTAGCTTTTTAGCAGGAGGGGTGTGTGTGAGAGTGAGAGTCTGAGGAGAACAACAGTGGGTGGGAGGGATAAATAAAGATAATCAAAGGTGCCTGTGCCAGACAGCCACTTAGCTTAACCTACAGTGGGCCAAGCACGTTCAAACACAAGCACACAGTTACACACATGGTTACAAGACATTACACACCTCACAACACTGATATTCAAAGGTTTAGAACTGTTTAAAGAATTTCATTATAAAATAAGATATCCACGATTAGGTAGAACAGACGTTGACTCCTACAAAAATGATTGCTTACATGAAAGTAAAGCCGATCATGGATTTTAATTAAAGTTATGAGTCATCTTAATCCATTTGCTTGCAAAATACTCAGAGTGTTGATGATACCATCATTTGGGTGGCTTGAATGTTAACTGATGAATTTTAGATTGCATTAAGTTGGGATGAAACAGCATGAAAAACATCATAAAGGCATTGATTGAGTGGGAGATCATATTGTACTTTACATACTCATAACAATACTTTGGGGGAATAACATTAACTACACACACAGCTGCTCTTTAGTATTCCAACATAAACATAAGCACCTGTTTGAGGTTCATTATTGATCGTCAGCTTCACTGAGCAGTTTGTCCGAATGCCAGTAAACATGAAGGAACATATTCCATATTCCTTATAAATGCAGCTAGATACTGCTGCCTAAATTCTCACATGTTCAATTGAGATCAGTGTTTATTGTAACGTCTGTGTCTGATTGTTTGACCCAGAGGAAGTGTGTAGTTGATAGACATTGGTTTTGTCTTTTAATCACAACAATAGAGGCTTTTTTTAAAATGCACTAATTTAACTTTTTGGCCAATTGGGGCTAGAGTCGCTAACTCTGTCTGTCTGATGGTTGATGCTGGGCCGGTAGTGTACAATGGGTTTCCAGAGCTTTTTTTGCTGAAAACGGAAGCCTGATCACAGATGGAAAAGTGATTAATGAAAGTGGTGAAATGTAATCAAAATAGTAAAGTTGGAGGCTGTTTCAAATTATTAATACTAAATATAAATCCACTAATAAATTATTATATATTATTATGAATTAAGCTGCCCAAGCAGTATATAAAGTAGTTGAAATGAGCCCTACCTTTGCCAGCTGCAACATTAGTGATACTACTGACACATCAATGAAGCACTAATTATAATTCAGTGATATTATGTATAGTATTCTAAAATGGGCCATTCTGCATAATCAGTACTTTTGTGTTTTGTACTTTAAGTATATTTAGATGCTAATACATATTTTTATTTTTATTTTTTTGCTTAAGATTTTAAATATTTGAGTATTTTTACACAGTGGTATTGCTACTTTAACATCTGAGTACTTCTTGCACCACTGTAATCCTGAGGGTTTGGCACTACAAGCAACAGCTTTCACATTTACACAAAGCCCTCTGATCCACTGTTAATATAAATATATTGATTAGTGATTTGTTTTTCTCTTTCTGGACAGTATTCAGTCAACCCATGCATCAGGAGCACCTGCTTTTTGTTTAATGACTGGATCCAAGTAGTGTTTCCTCTATTGTTTTTTATTGAACATTACACGCATGATTTGGCTTTATACTGCAACATGTCATGTAACTAACTACCCTACCTGCCTTTGACTATCAACATTAACACTTCAAATGGTAGCAGCTTGTGTATTTATGTTGTAGATACACTTAATGTTTAATTAGACTTTTAAAACTTAAAAATATAAATAAATATAAATGAACATATACATATAAACAACAACATGTAAATGAATGCCAATATACAACATTTCCAGTTTAGTGCAAGTAAGCAATGTTTTAAGAGCTCACTATGTTTTTATTAATTCATAACAAAGTATGAAGCTGAACATTTTGAGTAATCTTGAAGAACTTGCCTTCAGTAAAAACAATACCAATGCATTTCCCTTGGGATAAAACGACAGTCCTATTAATCCATCAGACAAACACACCTTACAACACGCGCACACACACACGCACACACACACAAAGCAGAAAACACATTATTTAACCCACTATTTCCCTGGAGAGAGGGTCTTTAACAGTAACAAAGCAGTGTCCAATCACTTACATGCTTTTCCCTTGTGTCTCCTATTTCTATACAAAACAATCTGGAGAACAAGATTAGGCACACACACACAAAAGCATACATGCACACACACACACTCACTCACGTACCCACACACACATACCTTTACCTAATACCCATCAGCTTTGGGGACAGAAGAAAATCTATATTTCATCTGAGGAGCTGAGGTGTTTGTGCACACGTGGAGTTTGTTTGTCATTAGGCCTAAGCCCTGTGGCTCACCTAATCAGGTTGCTCTGTGTGTATTTGTGTGTGTGTGTGTGTGTGTGTTTAATTCTGTCTGTGAGGGTTTAGGAAGAGGGAGAATATGACTGTGATGCTATGGTTGAAAAGTGTAGAGGGTGCAGAGGTTGGGGGGAGACAGAGTCGTGCAAACGCACACTTGAGGCTGAATTTAAGTTATCGATCGGCCATGGCATGCTTTCACACATAGATCAAAGCTTAACCCTGATCAATGATATTAGTTTTTTTTGTTAGTGCTTAACTTTGTATGCATCATCTCAATCTTTCTAGACAGCTACATTATATTCTTAGACTTCACGTTTTATAATCATGCTCCATTTTCACAATTAAGCTTTCTAGAGCTGCAGCCATGCTAGGGCCTACATGAGGTGCTTTAGGCTAAATGCTAATGTCAGCATGCTAACAATCTCAAAATAATAATGTTAACACACTGATGTTTATCAGGAACAATGTTTACAATGTTCTCTTAGTTTAGGTGTTAACATGCTTACTTTTAATAACTTTAAAACTAAACAAAAAGTACAGCTAAACCTATGGTAATGTATTTGGTCATAAACCAAAGTACTGGACAAATATTCTTTTTTATAGATTGTTATTTCAATTCATCCTGAAGGGACATAAATGTCTGTACCAAAATTCAGGGCAATTCGTCGAACATTTGTCAAGAGATTTGACTCATGTTCGAGTTGGGGCAAAAGTCAGGGGATCACCAAAGTCCTAGGGATTCAATCTCTGGGGACCATGAAAGTCTGTGTAATAAATTGTGCCAATTCATTCAGTAGCTGTGAAGATACTTTACTGGATAAGTGCAAAGTTTGACCTTCTGTTGGCGCTAAAGGAAACATCAAGGGATCCCAGAAGTCTTTAGCATTCATCTTCTAGGGACCATGAAAGTCTGGAACAAACTGACCAATCGAATTGCAATCCCTAGAGTTTGATTAGCAGGGCAGGTCTAGTGAGCAGAAACAGCATCCTTCACCCAGAGGTTGACAAACATCTGCCCTGTTAAAGTGTCCTTGAGCAAGATGTTGAATCCTACCAAAGGTTCTGCTCTGTGGCTGAGAGAATTCCCTCTTGATAGTCAAGCATCACAAACAAACGTAACATCCAAGTGGTCCTTGCAGCAGACTACACACACCACATGATAACTGTGTTGAGAGCAGCTTGAAGCCCTGTTCTCCTGACCAGTTAAACCAGCCTGTAGCCTAAACTCTGCACTAAGCTAACAATAACTCAGAGTTTCCTAAAGCATTTCAGTGAAAAGCGGTCTACTTTCCAAACAATAACACTAGAAGAACAAGAGCGTCCTTTGGCTAATAACGACATTGGACAGCACCACAGTTAACCTATATGCAACATTAAACTAATTGCTGGCCAATGCAGTAATTGCGCATGAATGGCACCAAAATGACAGACAATCTGACTCTGCACCCTACATTCATATTCACCAGAGTGAAACCTCAGTATATCATTTCCCCTCTGTCTACCTTCATTAGCACGTCTTCACATGTAATGGCCAAGCACTGTGGCAGCCAATCAGACAGTGTAGTCATTTGAAAGGGGAATGGTGGTACAGTTAGTGTGTCAGTGTGTCTAATTCCCTACTTTGTTCTTAGACATATTTTAATGGAACCATGGTAACGCTCCTTTCACCTCATTTGGTTAAACCACTGAGCATGAAAAAGATATAGGGTACAGTACTGTACAACTTTTTCTAATCACAACATGGGGGGGCTTCTAAAGAAAGGGAAATGTCTTTGAGGTGAGAAAGCTCTACTCAAGAGCCTCATTGTGTCATAGTATCTTAAACGTTAAGAAAAAGTGAGATATTGAAATTTTCATTCTCTTTTTCCCATCACCAGCAGAGATGACCAGACATGTGCAATTTGTATTTGTTCAGAGATTTTTCATTACTCTTTTATTCTTTTATCGTCTTAATATATCTGAGGTGAGCAGATGATGATAAATCAATAGAAACAATAATTTCTCTCTATGTCAAAGACCAAGGGAAAACTCTTGTCTGAGCTCCCATCTACAAACACACTTTTACTGGTTTGTGTGTACTTGTATTTGTATGAATACCTTTAGCAAAATGTTTATTATACGCCCGTCGTGGAGTTATGCCTAATCCAATTCAGCTATTGACAGGGAGCACACACAAAATACACATCTCCCCAGAGCTTATATGGGTATTCATAAGCAACAAGAGGCATGGGACAAAGTTTGAATTAGACCATCGAGGGGAAATTCTCTGGAGCCTGATAGAGAAACAGCCCCATCTACAGGACTTAGGTGTGACTGTAAACCAATATAAAAACCATCTCCCTCATACAGGGAAGGTTTTGTACTCAACTTTAAATTCCAGTGCATCTCTTTGTCTCAGCAAAGCTTAATGAGCCTCCTGAGAGTACGCCCACGTGAAGTTGCTGTAAGAGGAAGCTACCTGTGTCTACCACAGCACAGAACAATGCTGTCCTTTTTTTTTCTTACAAAAAACACTGTATCTGCAGATTTTGGAAGGGACACTGCAGTACTTTGCCAGTGAAATAAGGGTGTTCACTTACACTGAGTGTTGACTTGGTGAACAACATCCTGGAAGTGGTCAGCATGGACTCAGCATTTCTGAACACAAGTTGCTGGGGTCCCCTCAACTAGAATGCACAAACACGCACACACTCGATATTCTCAGAGGAGAGCAAGCTCAGGACTTAGATACACAAACACACACATCCTGGGAGATTGGCCATGCTCTCTAACCTCTTCCTGTGTACACAGACCTGCCTCTCAAATATCACTGAGTCCAGACAGAGAAGAAAGACCTTTGCAGAACAAAGGAGAGGTCTGATAAGGAAGAGCTTGCTGGTGACTCTCTGCCTTTTCTCCTAACTACAAAGAGATCGCCTGCCCCTGGTGGCTCGTCCGAATTGTCCCCCTCTCTTGACTCATTTCTGGCTGGAGAAAAACACCAAAGATGTAGAAACAGGAGAAATTGAAGGACAGAAGAGAGGGCAATTTTGCAGTGCATCAGGTTGGAGTGATGAAAGGGAGAAGAGGACAGTTGCAGAGTGGACTGGGGATGAAGAGACAGAAAGTGGAATAGTA